>JABUQX010008511.1:42500-47500 GCA_015478945.1 Trachelipus rathkii
AGCGTAATTAGGGAATTATTTTTCTGGGGGACCATTTCCTCCCCTTTAATCTGAGAATATATGTAGTACATTATATATTAGATTTAAAGACTCTATGTCTTATTTATAATATAATATATATAATATATATATTAATATATTATATATATATATATATCATATATATATATAATATATAAATATTGAAGGTTACACCACGAGCATTGCCGTATCCTAGGAGGGGAACTGCACTAGGTGGTTGCTGACCTAGGATCTAGATGAGGATTGAACCATAGCTTCCTTGCTTTGCGATTCTGTCACTGCTACTGATTGCTATGATTATAATTATAATATATATATATATATATATTATACTATATATATATATATTATAATATATATATATTTATAATAATATATTATATATAAATATATATTATATAATAATATATATATAATTTTGTACCCCGTACCTTTATCCCATGAATTGGGGGGTTCATTACCTACAGTAGTAGGTTCTTGGTCTGGGTAAATTATAAATATTTATATATATATATATATATATATATATATATTATATATATATAAATATAACTATATGTATATTTAAATAATTTTTAAATATAATAATATAATTTATTTATATATTATACATATAGAGAAATATATATATGAGGTATATAATATATTATATATATATATATAATATATATATAATATAATATATATATATATATTATATATATATTATATATATATATATATATATATATATATATATATATATATATATTATAATGTAACTTGAATAATTGCTAACCACAACAGAATGACAATCTTACAACAAAATACCATTGTAAGACTACTCAAGCAGAACAGGAAAAAAACAGCAATAAGAATAATAAATGAATGTAGGCTTCCCCTTAGCAAAAAAACTACCATCCTAAAACTGACATTTGATACTCGTATGATATTTACTCCACACACAACCACACATTGAAAACAACATGTAAAGGACCACACATAAATTCAGTGCAGTAAAGACCATATCTGGCACCGATTTCGGTCAATGAAAGAAACTCTGTCATCAAGAGCCACACGCATGTTTAATACTTTAAAGTCCTTAGCTGGTACAGACTTCGGATAACAAAGAAACTTTTGCATTACTCTACAGGCAATATATCCGTTCCCTCCTAAAATTCGCCGCATCTGCATGGCTCCAGTACTCTCAAAACCAACTTAAATAAACTAGAAACTACACAAAACAAGGAACTTAGAGTAATATTAAACAGGCTGCCTTTCCACCCCACCTACAGTATATTCTTCTTCTGCAAACCGATGCAAAAATACTTCCCATGAAATACCATTTAAAAATGATAGACTGTGAGTTATATAGTAAATCTCTCTGCTTAGATCACTTACTTCAGATTTTCCAGCGGTCATCAATACCAAGAGAAAAGAACAACACCCTCCTCGCATTAATAACACACATCCCGACCTCTATCATTAAGAATATGCATATAACCAAGAGAGTAATCTCCTCATACCTAAAAAAAAACACCACACTCCAAGTCAGTAATATAGGGGGCGCTTTCGACGTCAAAAATGTTGAAAGCGGATGTTGCAAAGCAACATGTGCCACATTGTGCAACATTCAGTTTTTCAAGCTTGACGTGACATGGATGGGGTTTTCAAGGTCGGAGAGACCGATTTTGAGGTCTGGAAGACCGTTTTCTGAGGTTTCTGGTCCCCAAACAGACAAGAAATCTAAGTCATGTCGGCAATTGACTTGGAAATTTCCATCACTTAGTTAGATTTCGAAACTTGATGTGTCAAAGTTAGGGTTTCTAATGTCGGTGAGACTCCACATATTGTATCTTAGAGAATTAATGCTTTTATGTAAATGGAGAAATTATAGCAAAGAGCCGGAGTCGGACAATTTTAAAATGTTGGAGCCGGAGCCGGTTAAATTTAAAATGAGGGAACCTGAGCCGGAAAAAAAATTTACCGGCTCCACAGCTATATATATATATTATATATAATATATTATATAGATATATATACTATAATATATATATATTACATTACTATATATAGTATACTATATATATATCTATATAAATACCTAATATAATATATATATATATATATATATATTTATAATAATATATATATATATATATATATGGCGTATCCAGGATTTTTTTTCTGGGGGGCCAGACAAAAATTAAGTTTCTTATTATAATATATATATCATATATATATATATAATATATTATATATTATATATATATATATATATATTATATATTATATTATATATATCTATATAATCATATTATAGTTATTATAATATATTATATATATATATATTAATATATTAATTTATATATATATTTAACCTTCTGGACTTTATGTTATATAACAGATATGATACCTTAAGAACTGTTAGTGGTCTAAACAAAATTTCGGCCCCCTGGTAAAAACTGACCGATGAACATCCGGGGAAAGCTTCTCACACTGGTGGGATGGTTCTCTGGTGTCTTTTTTGACGCTTGAAAGCTTACGTACGATGTGGAGAACTGGGATTACTCCTAACTCCATTTCGCTATTGTTCTCGCACGACAACTCCCTCGTTTTATCAAATGCCTTTTGTCACACAGATCTATCCAGGTTCAGTGCTTCTTCTATCTGTCACGCCACTTACCTGCATTGAGGTGTTCCGCACGGTAGTGGTTTAAGTGTACTATTATTTGCCTCTGGATTTAATGATATTGTTAACTCTATTCCAGCGACTGTCAATTTTCATCTATGTGATGACCTAAAGCATTATACATGCCAGTAACTAGGCTGCCCTTGTCATCGACGGCCAAACTTCGCAGCTCATTGAAAATATTTCACCCAATTGGGCTAGCTCCCTGGCTTTCCATTTTTTCTCCGCCACCCCAAACTCAGCACTGCCTTTTAAGAAACAAGCGAACGAAGACTGCCACCTTCTTCCAGCGAACCTAACCTATATGGTTCGCACTCTTTCCTGTTACTTCACAGGTCAAATTTCTAGCGCCTCATACTAGATGACCACTTAACATGAATAGCCAAATATCAAACACCTGAAAACAACTTGTCTTCGCGCGCTGATTGACCCATTACGTCATCTCACCTCAAAATCTTCGGGCGCTGATCGCAAAGTTCCCCTTTACGTCTATATATTCCCCTAGTTCGATCGAAGCTTGACTATGGCTGGGTAGTATATGGTCAGGCCTCTCCTACTCTACTGCATCTGTTGGATCCATACAAAACGAGGCTAGGCGACTCGTATCTCCACTGGAGCCTTCCGATCGTCTCTCCCGGGTAAGGCCCTTGAATCTGAGCCAATGTGATGCATCTCTCGTCTCGAAGTAATACATCATGTGTACAAGTAATCTTCGTTTTTTCAAACCCAAATACCGTCTGCCCTGACACCGATTGTCAGGAGGTGCATCAGAATCCTAATTATGACTGCCATTTGCGAACTACGGTTCATAACATCGCTTATTCCTTAACTCCTTCTCATACGACAATGAAGGATACACACTGGTTATTCCCCGCTCCCACCATTTGCTTGGCTCGGACCTCTCTCTCCAAATCAGCATTTGCTGCCTTCGCAAGGCAAGGACTGCCTTTATGTCACAGTTCATGATGATTACTCCAGTATACTACGGCTTCTAATAACCGGGAACAGTGTGGCAGCAATCTGCCTGTCTCCTTTCCTGATCGCAACCTTTCCATACCCTCCCCCATTCCTCTTCAATTTTTCACAGCAGAATTAAATGGCTTATAGATTGCGCTTTCTCGAATTCTAATCCTTAACCAAGATCATCTTATGTTATTTATTCAAATTCGCTCAGCGCGCAACAGAGCGCTAAACCTCCTTATTATAAAAAACACAATGGTAATCTGCTGTGCAGAAATTCTTCGGCTGCTCCATTCCCTTAAGAAACAAATTATTTTATTGTTGGACCCTTCTCATGTAGGTGGTAAACTGGCAAGAATCGCTGACAGAGAGGCCAAAATGGCCAACTCCTCATTTCGGAGTTGTTTCCAGGTACCTCCCGGATTTCCATTCGACAACAACACACCCACACGGCTACCTCCCTCAGTCCACGCGCAGTCTCGAGCGTTCAGGCAGGGTTGGCGTGCCGAAGTCAGAGCGCTGGACGGATGATCTTTCTGGAGCGACACTTAGAAATATAAAGCCGATCATTGGGAGTGGTCTTCCTCCCACCGACGAAAACGCTTACACGGGGTGTACTTGCACGCTTCCGTATTGGTCCAACTAATATCACTCCAGTCACTATATGTTATGGACGGAGAACCCCCCTCCATTTGCAAATTTGTCGAAGTCATACCCCGAAATCTGTTCGCTCATATTCTTCATTGATTGTTCCGAGCTGGATCTAATCGCCGCCGTCATTTTCCTAATTTACGATCCATAACACCCTCCAAAAGATTATCCCATATCTAGTCCCGAATCTTCCCCTTTCGTAGTAACGTCTATTTTCCTTGTTTCACAAAGAAGTGAATATTCTCATAATATGTGATTTTGTTACGTAATACTAGAACTTATAATGCAAAGATGTACTTTTGTTTAGTTTTGTTTATTTTTAAATTGAGATCAGTTCCTATTGTTTAGACTTACTTCGAAAATTTGAAATATATATGGTCCAGGACCCGCCATGGTTTGATTTTTTCAACCCAGTGTGGCGGCTTCCTTGTGGGCCGTGTAGTACATCTGACTCAAAATTATAATATAGTATTATTATATATAATATATATTATATTATATATATATATATATATTATCTTAATTTATATATATTATATTATATTAATATTATATATATTATATATAATATATATACTATATACTTGAATAAAAGGGAATAAATTAATTATCTATCATTGATAGCAATTTAAAAATAAATTTTTTATTTTATATATAAAATAATTCTTCTTCTTCTTTGCTATTACGAACATTTAAT
>JABUQX010008512.1:0-12500 GCA_015478945.1 Trachelipus rathkii
TTACTCATGTAAATTTATATGAATACGTATGCACGTACATATAATATAATATATAATAGTAATTAATGTATACTATACTATGAATATATATATAACTAATAAAGTAATATTAGTATATAGTGTACTATTATATGGTTAGGGATATGTTACAGAAATGACATTATGAGATGGTGTTGCCAGGAAGAGATTGTTAAGAGAGTTGTAGGGATAGGTTGTTTTGGGTTGTCATTAAGTATATAACTTTTTAATATTTTAGTAATTTAGTAATAATATATAATATCTTTAGTAGGGTATGGTATTGGTATATATATAGTATAGGATAGTTGTATGGAGGATATATATATTGATAACTATAATATATATATATATATATTATATATATAATTATATATATATATATCACACTAATATATTATTATAGTATCAAGGCAAATAATACGGATTATACATGGATATGAGTATATATGGTATGGTTATAGGTATATGATATATATTAGGTATATAGAGAAGAACATATCAGTTCAGTTGAGCGATATCGCCTAGGGTATATTAATTTCATAGGCTATATAGTACAAGTCAATGATTAACTAGTCATTACAGGTATACTGTATATAATATCGATCTACCTATAATAGATATAAGCCATAGGAGAATTATTGCTGGCCAAGTTTGCATTTTAAAATTTTGCGATGAGGATATTAAAGTATATCATTATTTTTATTAATAGCTGAATTTTTGGGATCATTATTTCTCCATTTTTGGAGGTTAGTCATCACCTGGGACTTATAAAATAAAAAATCCTTTAAGTTTTGGACATTTCTTTAGGGAATTTCTTTTTACCCTAAATTAAAGTCATAACGACCACAAAGATCCATAGATAGGGACCAGAGAAACAGAGAATCGCGGGACAGCGAGGGAGTTTACCAGTCACGAGCTAAGGCATCTTTTAATTAAGAGGGTTCCATATATTGACAGTGTACTAGCAGACAGAATTCCAGATTATCTCATTGCAAGGCAATTTGAATACGTACAGAGAAGAGAGGATATAGACAAGCAATAACCTTCATTGCGATCGTTCTGTTCCTGTTTATTCCTCCTCCTCTCTCTGGGGTCTCGGGTCAATCCTCTCTTCTCTCAGAACATCTCTAAGGAGCGAACAGATAGTACACAATCTCTCTCTCTCTCTCTCTCATCCTCTCTCTCCTAATCTCTCCTACTATATATATAATATACTATATATAGTATATATATATAAATATAGTATATATAATTATATATATAATATAAGAGTATATATATATATATAATATAGTATTTATCATATATAGTTATATATTTATATTTAAATATATAGTATATATATAATAGATATATAATAATAAAAAATAAAAATAAAAATAATATATATATATATAGTAGGTATATAAGTGAATATATATTAAGTAGTTATAATATAATATATACTGTAATATATATGATAAATATATATATAGATAATATTATATATATATAATATATAATATATATATATATATACAAGATAAGATATAAGATCATAATATAAAATACATTTAGGGTATATATGTCTAGTATAGCTATATTAGATAATGATATACTTAGAGTATACATAGGGCTATGATAATAGCATATTATATTATGGTGAGTATAGTATATATATATGTATAGTTGTTATATTATAGCTCGTATTATATAGATAGTATATTTAGTACATATACACAACGATATAGAATATGGTAATACTATAAAAGACATAAAACCTCCATAAGCTTACAAAGAAATGAACAAAGGTGATCTTTAAAAATATGTAAATCAAATTATTATATTAACAAATTACTCGAGACCATTACCTAAAACAAATATCCTATCTTATTGATATCCATACCTTTAGTGTTATTACTCAAAGACGATTGGTAAATTCAGATGAGGTGTTTGTTCCTGCTATATTCTAAATATATATATAAAAAAAAAGACTCTGCAGGCTAAGCTCAAATACTTTGACATTAACAAAAAAGATAAAGATCTACTAAGCTGAAACAATAAATAAAGAAATAGTATATATATATTATATAGTAGTAACAGAGATATATATGTATAGATATATGTATATATATAGTATATAGTTATATATATAATATTCAGGGGCGTATACATAGGGAGAGTAGGGGTAGTAGCTCCTACCGTCAATATTTCTGCGTCTTTTTTAATCACAGAATAAATTAATGGTAAACTTAATTAACTTATTAAAATTTATCATGCATTTCATTAATAAGGAGAACTGATTTAAAAAAAAAATAAAAAAAAACAACTACTTTAGTAATAACTGTTATAATAATTAATAATTTGGGAGAAATTTTCGTGAGAAAACGCTGGCCAAGCGTTTGACTCTGCCATCCATCAAGTTTGACCCTGTCGCGTATATCCATATACGGACGCATGAAAATGGTCAGGTCCATCTAGACATACCTGTCCTGCCAGACTAAAAAAGAAAACCATCGTAACACTTATATATATATATATGACATATATATATTACTGATAATAGTATATATAGAAATATATATATATATATAGATTATATATATATATATAATATATATATATATATATATATATATATATATATATTATAGTATATAGCATATTACTATTACGACAAGTTTCCCTTACGTATCAAAAGCATGGCAGCAGCAGTTTTTAAGCTTGAAGTCCTCTGCTTTGGTTATTAAATATTATTGATTTAAATTTAATTTACTGGAGAGAATATTTAATCTTTATATAATTAAAATAATAAAAATAAGGTGCACTAAAGGAAGTAAGTAGATTTTTTATTGAAAAATAGCGTTGAAAGCTATCTAAGGGAACAAAAACAATTTAAAACAAAAATCTGGAAGACCGCTACCGTTTTTTTTATTAACGATAAGTCACTGTTCAAGAAGATTCCTCTTTTTGTTCTTATTTTATATTATATTATTAATTATTATTATGTATTAATTAATATTATTAATTATATTTATATATATGATATTAAAACTATAATAGTAATAATAAGTATAATAATAATAATAAAATAAATGAATAAAAAAACTAAGAATAAATAATAATAATGAATAATAATAAGTAATAATAATATAATATAATAATAATAAGGGAAGAATAATAATAATATAATAATTAATAATATAATAAAATATAATAATAGTTATTATTAGTTATTATTGAGGAGAGAGAGAGAGGAGAGTATTAAATTATTTATTATATTATTAATGATTATTATATTATTATGTATTATTATTATTCATTATTAGTATGTATTATTATTATTGAGTATATTTTATTATATTATTATTATTTATATTCTTATTAAATCCATTATTATTTATTATGATATATACTTATAATATATATATATATAGTATTATATATATGATAATGATAATATATATATATATAATAGTATATATATATATATAGTATATAATATATATATATATATATATATAAATTATATTATATATATTAATATTATATATATATATATAATATATATATATATGATATATATAATAGTATATATATATTATTATATATATAATATATATAGTATATATAGTATATATAACTTATTATCTATAGGCTACTCAATTATAATCTTCAAGGTATGCCACTGATATATATATATATATATATATCTAGGTATATATATATAGTAGTATATATATATATTATATATATATATATATATTACTTATATATATATATATATATATAAGGGTTACTCCCCTTCATTACCTGACTCCCCTTTCGTCCCAATCACTGACAATTCAGGGAGGATAGTTTTGTGTTTTATAAAAAATCAATTCAACCTACTTAATTTTTTAATTATTTTTCAGCCAATATTTTTAGCCTTTCTAGTTTGTAAGTTTGAGGATGGTCAAATCATATATATATATAGTATATATATATATATATATTATAATATATAATAATAATATATATATAATTAATATAGATATATATTATAAGTGATATATATATATCATAT
Source organism: Trachelipus rathkii (assembly GCA_015478945.1). Lineage (NCBI taxonomy): Eukaryota > Metazoa > Arthropoda > Malacostraca > Isopoda > Trachelipodidae > Trachelipus > Trachelipus rathkii. The sequence goes on from JABUQX010008512.1 coordinate 4,064, forward strand.
ATAGATATATATATATTATAATAATATATAATATATATATAGTATATATATATAATATTATTTATTAAAAGTATATATATATATAATATTAATATATAGTATATATATATATATATATAATATGTTTATATATATAGTATAATATATTATAATATATATATATATTATATATATTATATATATATAGTAATATATAATAGTATATATATGTATACAGGGTGTCTCAAAATAAAGTTATAACACCCTTTTGAAGACTATACAAACGTCATTATGAAACATATGACACCGTTCTTTTAAAGGCTTGAATTACAGAACATACATGTATAAAGAATCCCACATGTTCGAAAATGTTCAAAATGATGACCGCCATTGTCGCAGACACAGATGAACGGCAACCAATGAGTCGCAAACTGAACAACGAAACAGTTCATTTGGAGATGTCACGACATTTATCTTTCGATGTCCAAAATTTTCAATGCATTTATCGTTCTTCGTTTTGAGCGATAAACATTCTGTCCTTGAGGTATCCCATAAAAAGAAGTTCATTGGGCGTGAGATCTGGGAAAGCGGCAGGTATTACCCCTTCGAACCAATTTGAGTAGTGCCCATCGGAGATGACGCTCTTACATCGCGAATGTAGTGGTGGAGGGTGCTTCCATCTTGCGCTGAAAAGTAATCACGGGTCGTTATCACCAAACTATCTCGTCAATTCGTGTGGACCGACCTACTTTCTGCACAAGGTTTAGGTACTTGGTCCGCCGAATCGGATCCACTCCGTAAAAAAAAAGCTGCTATGAATGCCCCAATCCTGGAATCCACACATAACAGGTTAACCCGGTACGGTTTAATGGGTGGTCAGCTTAAACATGGGGATGTTACAGGACCCCAGAGGGTACAGGTTATGCGAGTTCTCGAGCCATTTTAAAATTAAAAGGTGCCGTCATCGCTCCCAGGACAAGGTTGTTGTGGGAAGACCCCAAATCTTTGCGACATCAGCCCAGAAAATTCAGAAAATTGAAGGTTCTCGGCCGGACGTCCATTGAGAGCATAGGAGTAGTCTTGGTATGTAGCATTTCAAGCGTAGACGCTTCAAGATGCGATGACGCTATCTTTTGAGATGTGTTTCTCCCAAGCCGTTAGTCGTAGAGATTTCTGTGATGATGGGATGAGATTTTTCCTGTACCTGCTCTCCTTTGCAGTGGTTGGGGGATGATCCGTGGTGTCGTCCAAGAACGTTTGTTCTTGTTGACGTTGTGAACGGGGCCATCATGCCTTCAAATTTCTCGTTCTGATGCGGGGCATATGCGTCGAGGTGCGGCTGGTGGGCGGCTTGTTGCGAAGCTCCGTCTGGCACCGTCCGTTTGCACTTCGGTGGCGTGTTTTCTGGGTGTCCAATTGCATTTAAGTGGGAAAACTTTCTCTCTTCAAAAGCTAAGTTGATCTCGCTCCATTCTGTACAGTAGTTACAGACCTGAAACAAACAAAAAAGCAGTCAATGTGTTAGTACATTTTTTTTATATATATATATGATATTAATATAATATAGTATATTATATATATAATATATATATATATATATAATATAATATTATATAGTATATATAATATATATATATATATATAATAGTATACGTATATTTATATAATAGAATATATATATATCACTAATATATATATAGTATACTATACCTATATATATATATACTATATCTATATATATATTAATATGATATATATAATATATTATTATATATATATATATAATATATAATATCCTATGATATATTATATATATATATAATAGTAATATAATATTCTATATATATTATCATATATCTATATATATATATTTATATACTCATATACTCTATTATGTATATATATATTGATTATTATATATATGTTAAACATATTATATTATATATAATAATATATATAGTAGTATATATATATAGTAATCATATTAAATATTATGATTATATGATTATATTATATACCCTATATAGATATATAGTGTATATATATATATCGATATATATATAATTGTAGTGTGTGATCAAATATCCATGAATACCCCTACGTGTCTTAATATCTAGAATGTCACAGAATTAGGAAAAAGTTTCCTTATACATAGAAATAACTTCTTAAAGGAATTTTCTTATTCGCTTGCAAATAGGTAATGCCAAAAAAGGTCAAAAAAAGGTCAATCTCAAGGAGTTTTTTTCTCCCCAAAAGAGTCCTTGATGGGGGGGAAAAACTTAAGAACATTGTTAGTGTTTTTCTTGTATATATAAGAAATGACTTTGACTCCTGTAAGTAAATTGATCTGACTTTTCTTATGGATAAGTGTAAGTTGTTATGGATTGCAATTCCGGATTTTGATTGGCTTTCGCTATATTTGTATCATTAGAAGCTTTTATTATTATTATTATTATTATTATTATTATTATTATTATTATTATTATTATTATTATTATTATTATTATTATTATTATTATTATTATTATTATTATTATTATTATTATTATTATTATTATTATTAAATTATTATAATAATATTATATTATTATTCACTGTATTATCATTTATTTATTATCATTATGCTTATTATTATGTATTATTATTCATTATTATTATTATTATATTATTATTATATTGAATTTAATATTATTATTATTATAGTATTATATTAATGATTATATTATTATTTTTAAAAGTTGTTTTTTGAATTATATTTTACGAAAATCTTTTTATTTTATTCCTCCTCATCATTGTTGCAACAAAAAAAGGTATGTTTTTAGGAAAAAGGTAAGTTTGATTTGAGATAATGTACTTTATGTTTCTAAATAATTTTTTATTTTCATTAATTATTAATTACTATTAATACTTATTAATTACTATAAGTTGGTTATATTATACTATTATAGCAGAGCATCTACTAGAGACCACTTTTTGGTATGATAATAAGAATATATAATAAAATGGAGACTAATAATAATAATAATCAATAATAATATGATAATATAATAATAAATGGACACTAATAACTCAACAATTATACATCACACATCCACGAATATACTTCTTGCAAGTTTTTTTACGCCAATAACAATAACATAACAGTACGCATAATTTATATAATCAAAGAGTGAACAAGAATAACTAATGAATAATAAAACTATAACATAATAATAATAGTAAAATAACTAAATGAGATAAAGTTTATATATAATAATAATGAATAATATAATAATATATAATAATAGATAAAGTGATGATAATAATGATATAAATAATAATGAATATTAATAAATATTAATAATAAATAATAATAATAGGAGTACGTAATAATAATAATAATTAATATAAATAATAAGAATAATAATACAAAATAATAATCATTAATAATTAATAATAAAATAATGATATGAAAGCTCAATAATAATAATCATGAATAATAATAAGGTAATAATAATGAATATAATAATATAATAAAAGAGTAAGAAGGAATAATAATAATGGGATACAGACAACTAATAATAATAATAATAATAATAATAACTAATAATAATAATAATAATAATAATAATAATAATAATAATAATAATAATAATAATGGGATACACAACTAATAATAATAATAATAATAATAATAATAATAATAATAATAATAATAATAATAATAATAATAATAATAATAATAATAATAATAATAATAATAATATTAATAATAATAATAATAATAATAATATACTTCTTGCAAGTTTTTTCCTATTCTTCTCAATAATTCTTTATTTTCAGAAGAAAATTTATGAAGGACTGTTCTAGAATAAAAAGAAGTTAAAGCCTTTAATATTGTACCAATATTTCGCCTGTATACTTCAGGCATGATCACGGTTAACTAACTAATTACAATGCCGTTTACAAATAATAAATTGCATAATGTTAAAGAGTTCCCAGTTGAATTGATTTTATAAACTCCGTGGATTAAGGTTTTACAAAGATGCGGTAAGAATAACTAAAACCTTAATTAATAATGGTTAACCTCAATTTAAAATAGAAAACGTTATTAAATGACATTATGACTTCAAACAAAAATTCACTTGACATGGAAAGCAAGATAAATTTTTTTTAATTTAAATCATTGAATTTGACTAACTTTTCCAGAGAAGAGAAAAAATTAAACATAATTGTCAAGGAACATGTTAAGTCAGAAAAAAGTATCCATGTAAGAAGCTACTGCAAACCGAGACGAGTGGCCTCATATTCAAGTACCCGTGATCATTGTTCGAAGGATTACAGAGGTTATGTTGTGTATCAGTTTCATTGCAAAGTAGGATACACAGGATTGTGGGATACACAACTAACACTTTAAGAACCTGAATTATGCACACATGTATAAACCCAGTGAAATATGGGAGCATTACAAGACGGAACACAAATCTGCTAATACAGTTGAAATTGCTATTTGTTTTAAAATCTTATTTCAAGTTGGCAATTTCAACTATCTTCGTATAGTAAAATCTCTTTTTATTAAAAAACTTAATCCAGAAGTTAATGTGAAATTTAATGAAATGAATGAATGCTTGATTGTTTTTCGAATATTTGATTGTCTGGCAGGTACACCTAGTATCCGTGATAATGGTTGTGTTTGCAAATTAATGTAATTTTTTTTTGATTTTTCATTGAAATTATTTTTTCAACTTCACAATTAATGTAAAATAATTTTGGATTTTTACATTTTGTAATTTATTATTTTTAAATTGCATTATAAATAGTTAGTCAACCGTGATCATGCCTCAAGTATATATATATATATATATATATATATATATATATATATATATATATATATATATAATATATATTATATATATATATATTATATATATATATATATATATATGTATTATATATAATATATATTATATATATATAATATATATATATATATAATATATATATACTATTATATATATTATATAGTATATTATATAAAATATATATATATATATATATATATATATATATATATATATATATATATATATATATATATATATATATATATTATAATATATTTTTATTATATTATTATTATTATATAATATTTATATATATATATATTATATATATATATAATATATATATATATATATATATATATTATTGATTATATATATTATCATATATTAATTAATATCGGTATATTATATTATTAAATTATATATATATATAATATATACTTAATATATTATAATTTATATATAATATATTTCTTATATTAATATATATATATTATATTATTATAATATATAATATTATATTATATATAATATATATATATATATATATTAACTATATTATATATAAATTATGATATATATATTATATTATATTATTAAATTTTATTTTATTATATATATATAATAAATATATATATATTATATTATATATATATATATTATATATATATATTATATATATTATAATATATAATTATATATTATATATATATATTATATATATATTAATATATATATTTATATTATTTTATAATAATATTATAATATTTTATTTATATTAATATATTATATATATATATATTATTAATATAATTATATATATATTAATATATTATATATATATATATATTATAATATATATATATACCTATATATATAAGTATATAATAGTTATATTAAATAATATAATATATATACTATTATAATATTAATATATTATATAATATATAATTAATATTTAATATATATATAATATTAATTATATATTATATATATATTAAATTATAATATTATATTATTATAATATATAATATATATTAATTAATATATTAATTAATATTATAATTATATAATATAATAATATATATATTATATATATATATATATTAATATTATATATATATTATATATAATTAATATTATATTTTATTATATATAATATTATATTATATTAATATATATATATATATATATTTAATTTATATATTATATATATATTATATATATAAACATATAATATTATATATTATTATTATATATTAATAATTAATATATATTAATATATATATATATATATATTATATAATTAATATATATTATTATTATTTTATATATATAATTATATATATATTTAAATTATATACTATATATATATATATTATATTATATATATTATAATATATTATATATATAGTAAAATATATTATAATATATATTATTTATAGTATAATATAATATTATAATAATATTATATATATATATATATATATTATATATATATATATATATTAGTGATGCCCGGTAAACATCCGCAATATTCTACAATTCACGATTCCGCTTGGAAGTAATTCTCACACATTATATTATATAAGATTCAGCATCCTGCATTATATATCACGCTGCTTCAGCTCTGCGAGTAATGTTGAGCACGGATAGTTTTAACTGTTGAGAAATTTTGAATAAAGTAATTATTATTAGTGCTTAAATATATATAGTGAAATGAATATGAATATGATAAAGTGAAGAAGGAAAAAGATGCAGCTGTGTTGTATGAGGAACTCTCATAAAAACGCCCTTTGATATTCCTGTATATCTTTATAATTGCTACAATATAGATAGAATAATCCTAAATAAACTTGCTGGAAATAAAAGATATGTAACAATCCAAACATATTTATTTGTATGTAAATAAATGGTACTCTAGATTAATCTAGAGTGAAAGGATATCGTCATTATTATGTATGCAAGTATGTCACTTACTCAAAAGATAAACAATCTCATTATAAATTAATAAAAGAATCATTCCACATTCATACTTCGTAGAGTTCTCAAAGCTTTTCTCTTGAAGGTAAGTGCTATCGAAAATATAGCAAGAAAATTACGTCGTCAGTCGTATTGTCAGTGCTTCCACCTGGTCACGAATGCATAAATACACATTTAATATCTTCAACGAGCTAAACAATCAAGAGAGCACATTTTCAGATACTCAATTCTCTTTCAATAAATTTCATACAGAAAAATGTATACGACGGTTTTTCAATAGGAGGTGAATATGTTCGATAGATTTGTAATATATTTAAAATAAGTAGAGAAAATAATCGCTCGATCTTGGACTGATAATACTGATGTGGTGTAGATTAAATGCTTCGTCACATACATACTTTGGCAATTTAACTATTTTAGTAAACACCCTTTGCTAAAGGACAAGTTTTCTTATATTCGCTACCAGTCAATATTTGGACAAGGTAATTCGTTGCTGAGTTTCCGCTTGCAGTGCTTGTACTTCAGATCCGAACAGTCTAATAAATAATCTGCTCTTTTTGTAAAAACATATCGGATGTCTATTAGAACATAACACCAAGTAGTTCACTGGGATAGGACATATTCTACGTCTCAGTAGTGCATAGGAGGAGTCACTACGCTTACTATAAGTGTTAGTTGTGTATCCCACATCCTGTGTATCTACTTTGCAAATGAACTGTACACAAACACTTGGTAATCTTCGAAATGATCACGGGTACTTGAATATGAGGCACTCGTCTCGGTTTGCAGTAGCTTCTTAAATGGAATTTTTTCTGATAAAGATTAGTAGCACATATGATTGGAAATACTCACCAGATAAGACGAATAGAATACAATATTGATGTGGATTCTATCAGTTGGTAGGAATAAGTTTATTAGCAATACATGTTTACACTCTCATCTGCTTTTGGTAAAACTTGACAGAAAATACGGGCTTGTCCCAGTTTCAACTTATTACAATTGTCGCGAAGTGAGAGTTTAGATATTATATGTCTATGCTGAGACATAATATAAAATTGATGATATTAGTCCGTAATGCACTCTCTTTCACGAATCAAGTAGAATCAAAAGGCACAGAATTAAGATGTTTTTGTTTTCAGTATAAAAGATCCTTCACTATATTTGAATTACAATGTATCTGATAGACAGTTTAATATATTTTAAATATAGAAGGTTCATTGTAAAATCTCTTTCAATTATATGTCGAGAAGGTGTGGGGAAGGTAGGTTTTAGGAGTTGTTATGTCGTGCTAGCATCTGTTTAGTATGAAACGCACTCTCTCACACTCGACGACTGTTTATCAAAATCACACTTCCAGCTGGAACTCTTTAACAACATCTCGAGTAAGCAATTAATATTATTTGTTTAAATACTGGTCTCTGTGTGTAAAACTCGAATAATATATATATTATATAGTTAGTTAACTACGCTGATACATGCACCTGGAATGATATATAACAAGCGACGAATAATAGGTACCATAATTAATTTAAGGTTTTATAACTTCTTTTAATTACAAGAAACAGTCACTTCATAAATTTTCTATTATCTTAGAAAATAAAGTAATTATATTGTAATAGATATAGAGAAATAATAACTTGTATAACGAT
>JABUQX010008512.1:17500-20000 GCA_015478945.1 Trachelipus rathkii
AAGTTAACATGTATGACGTATAAAATCTAAAAATACCTTTTACCAAAATAAAACACCTTCTGCAACTATAAACTTTTATGCGGCTTTTTTTGACAAAACGCCGTAACCATGGCAACCATCTGACACTTCAAGCCGTACAAGTTACTATCGTTTTTTAAATCAAGAATTTCCCTGAGCAAATCTGTCGTGGCTTTCAATGTTACACCTTTGTTCTTAACTCCAATAACTATCATTAACTCTGGATGATGCACTTGGGAGACACGAAACATCGTCTCAACTATATCTTAACTTTTCAGGCTCGAATTACATATCGCCCCCACATTAGTTCCCCTAGAAATAAAAATAACACTTATTAGTTTCACTTGTAAACAAAATAACAACCTTTAAATAAAATCTTAATCAAATCTTATACATACCGATACGGGGCTTTTCCTTAACTTCCTGTACCTGCGCAATCTGGTCTTAAACAAACTTTTCAATTACCTCAGTCCATGTCATCTGTTCTTAGTTGGTTAATCCTCGCTATGACAATATATATATATATATATATATTATATATATATATAATATATATATATATATATATATATATATATATATATATATATATATATATATATATATATATATATATATATATATATATATATATATTTAGGTGGGGAGGAGGCCAAAACATTCAGCATTCTCACGATCTGGAGAAGTTACTCAGGACCTACACAATATTCCGATCGTCCTAACCAAATTCTTGAATAGCTTGACTTATGTTTACCACTATCCTTCTTATTATAAATCACATTTCTCCTCCTATTTGGTAATCTGACACAATCTTAAGCTCTTACTATAATACTTTTTCTCTGCCAGCAAGCTCTCCATGCCTAAACGTCATTTTCTTGGCACTTTAATTGGGCTAATTTGAGGCATTGGCAGGTTTTTTTGGCTAACTACTTTTGGAATGAATCCTGCTTTGACTCTGGGGATGCTTCGGTCGCCGCTGAAAATGGGGGGGGGGCGTATCACTGATGGGATGAACAGGTTCATTTCATCTTCCACTAAATCTTTTTTTCTCCCCAAAAATCCATGGTTCGATGGAGCTTTGTTCTCGGGCCATTCAGGAGAGAGACATTCGTATCGGAGCAATGGAAAAACTCTCATTCTCCTTTCACTCTTACTAATTTTCATTCTGCTCGAATCGTTGCAGGGATTTATTCGTCAGCTAGCGTACCTTTACTAAAAAAAGGGCGACAATCTGCTTGGTTCTCCTACTGATAAAAATTTTGGCTCCTTGCAAAATCATCTCCAATAACTTATGTAAATCTGCCTTTCGTCCTCTTTATTCGCTCTGGCGGTTCTGTTGCTAACTCTCTTTCTGATAAGGCCATCTTTGGCCTCCTGTTTTCATCTAATTCCACCCTGGACGATTCTGGCATCCCTCTCCTACTCCTTCCTCTCAAGTTTCCCATGTCTTTACCTGTTAATTACACATGATCGTGTGCATGGGATCCTGAGTTCTATGAACGTCAGGACGTAGTGACCCGGTGGCATTCCTCCCCGTGTTTTGAGGGAGTGTGCTTTCGAGCTGACGAATGTCCTCGTTCAACTCTACTTCTATGTCTTAATACTAATACTTTTTCCTCAATGCTGGAAGCGCCGCATAACTGTCCAACTGAATCCCTAAAAAAGGTTAGCGCTCTGATCCTCTAACTATCGCCCTATAGCTCTCATCTTGTATTCTATCTAAATCTTTAAAACTCTTCTTAACTCTCATTTCATGGATCATCTGGAATCTATTTCCTTCTTTCAGATCACCAGTATGGCTTCCGACGTTGAGGTCAACTGGTGACAATCTTTCCTATCTCACTGATTTTGTCTTCTGCCCTTAGGGATCATGGGGAGTCTAGTGTGGTGGCGCTTGACATATCAAGAGGTCTTTGACCGGGTTTGGCACGCGTCATTGCTCTCCAAGCTCCGCTTCGCTTGGGTTTCCTCCTCTTTGCTTACTCTTGTCTAGTTTTTCTCTCCGATCGCTCTATATCAGCACTTTGTTTTATGAGAAGTCCTCTTCTCCCTTTCCTGTTAACTGTGGTGTTCCGCAAGGTTCTGTTCTATCTCCAACTTTATTCCTACTTTTTCATCAACAATCTCCCAGTTTACTTCCAATCTGTTCACTTTATGCCGATGACTCACTCCCATTCTTTACTTATTTCAAATCTGCTCGCATCTTTGCTTCTGAAGTTGGCCATCTCGGCTTCAGCTTTTCCGATTCTATTCTTGCCGATCTGGAGGGGATTTCCCGGTGGGGTTTCACCGCAACCTTGAAAATTCAACTCTTTAAAACTCAACTTTTTCCACATCTCCCTCTCAAAAACACCTCTGACCTTTCCTATTTCTTCGAACGGTTCTAAGTAAGCTCTTCGAATAACATAAACATTTCTTGGTCTTAACATAAAACAAACAAATTATCTTGGAAACCTCATATTTCTATGGTTTGCTAAGGTGG
>JABUQX010008513.1:0-7500 GCA_015478945.1 Trachelipus rathkii
GAGAGCATAGATCGTGTATTGGGAAAGATTCACTGGCTGGCTCAGAATCACGAGACCAGATGTTGAGTTTCATGTTAGTAAACTGTGGGAGAAACGACTAAATAAAAGCTAATTTTGAAATTTCATGAGAGTTAAATGAAAATGATGTAAAATTGTTAGATGAAACGAATGTGGAAATACCATATAGAAGGGTTACAAAGAGAGGGACTAACCCTGGAAGTGTTTGCTGATGCATCTTTTGGGAATGCAGAAGATGGAAAAAACACAAAATAGGAATTCTGTGTGTTGTTGAATATGACAAAAAGTGGACAGGAAAATCCTGTGGTAATGGAAGTCTAATAGTGGCAAACAAGGGTAGTGGGGTCTAAACTTGTAAGCTGGTGAGAACATATGAGTATGGTGAAGGGGTTTGAATGGGCAGAATATCTGAAATATTTGTGGGAAGAAGTGAATGGTGTGAAGGATGATGAAAGAGGAATAAGAATTATAGTAAAAACAGATTGTAAGTCGTTAAAGGAAAATGTGAGATCTGAAACAGGCGTGAAGAACAGAATGTTAAGAATAGATTTATTGAATATTAAGGAAAAATTGGAAGGGGGAATTATACATGACATAGAGTGGATAAATAATAGATTACAGGTTGCGGATGGATTAACAAAAGAAAAAGGCAATCATAAGATTTGGGAATTGGTGAATGTTAGAGAAGAATAAAAGGATAAAAGGAGAGAGAGAATAGATGGAAAAAGAAAATTGGTATTAGTGTGTGTTTATTTGGTAGGTTTGGTATGTGTCCTTTTCTTATGAGGGAGGTTATTGCAAGGATATTGTAAGTATATTGTTTTTTTTCCCGAGTGGAATGGATCCTTGCGGCAAGGGCCTATGGGCTACTTTTCATGTGTCAATGTAATATGTCTGCGGGGTACTATTTTCTGCCTTTTCCAGTTTCGCGATACTAAAATTTCACAGCCGCACCTATCGCCAGGAAACGAGAAGACCAAAAAGATTGATGATAAGAGTGATAGCAGACTTGGCAATTGATACGATCATAAGGGGGTCTTCTAAAGGATACTCAGAGACTAGAGGGACTATTAACACTCAGTCAGAGAATAGGGGAATCACCCGTAATACGAATTATAGTAGGGGTCCTGTTTCCCTGCGCGCGTGGGGATTGAGAACAACTATTATATGAGATATTGTGGTTGATTGGTCGCCATCTGGGAATAGTCAGGTAATAATTTAAGAGTAAATAAATCAATTATACTTTATTTTTTTTATTTTTTCGAAATTTTTTTTTTTATATGTTAATGTTATCCTTTAGGAGTAAAATTAGTATAATTGTATTTGTATATATATATATATGGATTAATGTTAGAAGCCGATAAGTAACGTGGACCGAATTGCCCCCAATTTTGGGGGGCAGGGGCTAATTGGTCCACTTCAATTTTCACATCCCTAAGAATCCTCATTAAGTGTTTTATTTAATAAATTATGATCAGTCAGTGTTTTCATTTTTAAACATAATGGTATTACAATATATTTTAAGAAATTGGGTTTGAAAACAAATAAAATGTTCGAGTTTGCCGTTCGTTTTTGTCAAACGGCAAAATCTTAAAAAAAAGGCTAGCCTAACGTAAGGAATTTCCTTAATTCTGTAAGGTTGCTATTCTTTTTTTTTCTGTATTATACAGAATTAAAGGAAAAAAAATTTTCCCCTTTTACGTTTGGTGAGCGTTTTTTATGATTTTGCGTGTTTGACAAAAATGAACGCAAACGCTGTTTGACAAAAATGAACGCAAGCTCAAGCGTTTTAGGTCTCTTTTTAAACATAATGGTATTACAATATTATTTTAAGAAATTGGGTTTAAAAACTAATAAAATGTTCGAGTTTGCGTCGTTTTGTCCAAACGCAAAATCGTAAAAAAAAAATGCTCACCAAACGTAAAGGAAATTTTCCTTAATTCTTTTGTATTCTATATTACAAAGAATTAAGGAAATCCTTTACGTTTGGTGAGCGTTTTTTTTTAACGATTTGTTGCTGTTTGAACAAAAACGAATCTGTAAATGTTATTAATTTCTGTAAAGGTTGCAATTCTTTTTTTTATTTTAGTTTACACAGAATTAAGGAAATTTCTTTACGTTTGGTGAGCGTTTCTTTTACGATTTTGCGCTGTTTGAGCAAAAAACGAACCGCATAAACCGCTTTGACAAAACGAATGCAACTCTGAGCGTTTTAGGCATATACGTTTCGTAAGATCGCATGCAAGAATCGAAACTGCTTAAGGGTCTCGGCAACATCATCATAGAGTATCCCTTTGTATATCTGCCGTGTTACTCTTTGCGTAAGTGTGAACCATCTTGCTGAAAAAATTTGTATAGTTTAATTAGGCCTAAGTTGAAAAACTTTACCTACCTATCTTGCTGTAAAAGTGTAAAAATTATTTTAAACATTATATTTCGGACATCTTTTTGTAAAAGAGTATTAAAAAATTTAATTTAATGAATATTTCAATGTGGACCGAATTGCCCCACAAAAATTTTTAAACCTGGACCGAATCGCCCCATGTTACAAATTTTATAATAAAACATATTTATCTCTTGCCTGAATGACTCCAACGATTGCATTAAGGTTATGAACTATTTTTAGGTACTATATCTTGGTACCAATAATGTAGTACAATTATTTTGACCTGTATGATTCTTAGAAATAAGCCTAAAATTTACCCGATTTTATAGTGCTCAGAAAAAAAAAAAAAATCACAAAAATTAAAAAGCTTAATTAAAAGGTTTCATAAAAAATTAATACCTACAGACATAAAAATACATTATTTACATCGTTAAAGACATATTTTAACCATCGTATAGCCTATTTTGAGACTACTGGAACCGAATTGCCCCCACATGGACGAATTGCCCCCATGGACGAATTACCCCGGTCTTACCGGTATATATATATATAATATATATATATATATATATATATAATAAATATATATATATAATATATATATTATATATATAATATAATATATTCTATATATCGGATATATATCTATAGTATACCTAATATATATACTTGTATATTACCGGTATATATATACCGTAAAATGGGGAAAGCCGGTCACGGAGGGGAAAACCGGTCAGTTAATAAATTGTTACAATATTTTTTTTTTAAATTAAAAAATTTTTTCATTAGAGAAAGGTTTTTTAAGTAGCAAAAAGATTATATTTTAAACCATATATGAAAAATTTAAGTAATAACTTATCTACACCTACTAGTCAAAAAAATTTCCAAAAGTTTGGAAAAATTTTTTTTTTTTTTTTTGCAAAAAAAATTCTAAAGACCTCGTGAATTCGTAGAATTAAGAATATCAAAGAATTTGAGTTAGTATGCATATTTGGGAAGTCCTAATTTTTAACATTTTCCATGTAAAAAAATTTAAAATATTAAGCTTATTTTTATAAGTTATTAAGAATTTTTCAATTTCGGGGGAAAACCGGTCGGGCGTCGGGGAAAAGCCGGTAAAATAAAACTTGTAAAAAAAAATTCTAACTTTTTTTTAGTTTTTCAATAATATTTTGTTCTAATTTTATGCATGGTAGACTAATATAGACATTTGTTTTTAATGTTTTCTTACCATATCTTCTTCTATCTAGTGTATAGGATAAAAAAAAAGTTCAACGTGAAATTGTGCGTACTTCACTCGATAATAAAAAAAAAAAAAAAACAGCCTATTTTGTTAAAAGTGCAATTATTAATTATTGTTATTCACTATTAATAGTAATTATAAATTGATTGTCATAAATCTTAAATTATAAATATTGTGAACAATATTTCGTCAAAAAGTTCACGTGTAATAACTCTACTTACTCGTAATATAAAATGCCAATTTTGTTAAAAAGTTGAAATATAATTATTATTATTGAGATAATTATTAAAGAATTAATGTGCAGTTAATTCATTTTTTCATGCTTATTTAGCCATACAAAAAATGAAAAAAAATTTCAAAAATTTTGTTTGTAATAAATCAACGTTTGCAAAAATGTTAATAAAAAATATAACTTAGACTTGTGGTTTTCTATCCAAATTAATAATATTGAGTGTTTATAAGAATCTAACTGAACATTTAAAATATAATTATAAATTAGTTTGGACAAGCAAATCACAAGAAAATAATATTACATGACCCGGCTTTTCCCGGACGCCACTGACTCGTTTTTCCGAATTCAATTTTGAAAATGGAATTTTTCCAAAAAAATTTAAAATATTCATGCAAGAGATTTTTGTATTATTTTCATTATTCTCAAAACATTAAGGAAACTCTAAATGGGAGAAAAAACTATTAAGTATAGATATAACTTAAAATTTCGATTTTTCATGATTCATTAAAAAAAAAAAACGGCGATTTTTGACCGGTTTTTCCCCCATTTTACGGTATAATATATATATAATATATATATATATATATATATATATATAATATATATATATATATATATATATATATATATATAATATATATATATATATTATATATATATTATATATATATATTATATATATATATATATATATATATATATATTATATATATATAAAATGGGGAAAGCCGGTCACGGAGGGGAAAACCGGTCAGTTTAATAAATTGTTAATATCTTTTTAAATTAAAAAATTTTTCAATTAGAGAAAGGTTTTTTAAGTAGCAAATAGATTATATTTTAACCATATATAAAAATTTAAGTAAATAACTTACACCTACTAGTCCAAAAAATTTCCCAAAGTTGGAAAAAATTTTTTTTTTTTTTTTGCAAAAAAAATCGCTAAAGACCTCGTGAATCTCGTAGAATTAAGATATTAGAATTTTAGCTAAATGCAAATTGGGAAGTCTATTTTTAACATTTTCCATGTAAAATAATTTAAAATATTAAGCTATTTTTTACAGTTATTAAGTTTTTTCTAATTTCGGTCGGGGGAAAATCGGTCGGGCGTCGGGAAAGCCGGTCAGTATAAACTTGTAAAAAATGTCTAATTTTTTTTATAGTTTTCAATAATATTTTGTTCTAATTTTTATGGATGGTAGTCTATAAGACATTTGTTTAATGTTTTCTATACATATCTTTCTTCTAATCTAGTGTAAGAATAAAAAAAAAGTTCACGTGAAATGTGCGTAACATACTCTAAAAAAAAAAAAAAAAAAAAAAAAAAAAAAAAAAAAAAACAAAAAAAAAAAAAAAAATGGCCTATTTTTGTTAAAAGTGCAAATAATTATTATTAAAATTATTACAAATTGAGTGTCCATAATTTAAGATCTATAATATTGTGAAAATATGTTTTCGGCAAAAAAAGTTTCCCGTGAAATGTGCGTACATAGGCTTACTCGTAATATAAGTGCCAATTTTGTAAAAAGTTGAAATATTTTTATTATTATTAGAAATTTGATTAAAAATTTATTGTCAATAATCAATTTTTTTTGCTATATGCTTATTTAGCATTAAAAAAATGAAAAAAAAAATTCAAAATTTGTAAAAAAAATCAACGTTTGCAAAATGTTAATAAAAAATATACTTAGACTTGTGTTTTTCAATCCAAATTAATTCTATAAACATTATTAAAATCTACTTTACATTTAAATTATAATTTTAATTAGTTTGGAAAGCACAAAAGAAATAATATTTAAATGACTGGCTTTTTCCCCGACGCCACTGAAGCCGTTTTTCTCCCGAATTTTAAATTTTTTTGAAAATGGAATTTTTTCAAAAAAATATTAAAAAATATTCATTTCGAGATTTTTTATTATTTTTCATTGTTTCTAAAACATTAAGAACATGTAAAAGTGAGAAAAAACTATTAAGTATAGATATAACTTAAAATTTCAATTTTTCATAGATTCATTAAAAAAAAAAAATAAAACGGCGATTTTTTGACCGGTTTTTCCCCCGAATGTTATATTTTGTTATGTGTATGTATTATATATATATTAGATTATTCTTATATATATATAATATTATATAATATAATATAATATTATATATATATATATATATATATATTAGGGATGTACCCGATAGTATCGGATCGGTAGTTATCAGCCATTTTTGATGATAGTCGGGTATCTGGTTAAGAATGGCCGATACTGTCTTACTTTTTGGTGAAACATTATGAGAAACTTTTAGATTAAGTAATAAATCTTTTTCGATATAGATAGCTATTACCAAGTTATATTTTTTTTTCCTCGATTTCCTCTTTTAACTTAGATTTAAGCGGTTTCCCAACTTGGTCTTTGCGTAAAAATTTACCTATTTGTGATGGACAGCCATTATTAAATTTTTTACAGATTTTCTTACTTTTTTAATTGAATCAATAGTATTTTTTTTTGTGCGCAATTTCGTGAGAGCGTATGAGTGTGTAAGGGTTTTTCAACTTGCTGGATTATTAATATTTTAGAACCGAGCTGTAAATAGGCTTTTATTTTTTTTATGATTTTAGGTTTTACCGTATCGAATAAATTTTCCTCATTTCTCCCTTTGGTTTTTGTCTATTGTTTTTTTGTTTTTTTTGTGATTGCCGTGTGCGTGTATGATATGTAGATTGCACAAGCGTGGCCTTTCTTTTGACTTTACGCAACATCAAGCTTGCACTCCTAACTCTGCATCCATGGAACATTACCTCTCTAACTCTAAACCTATTTTTATGCTCTTGTCTGAGACCCAGATGTCTAAGAATCCTCTAACCCGTTTAATATATCCAACTATAACTTAAATTTTATAATTTCCGTTGAAGTGGGCGGGTGGAGTATGTGCCTATGTAAATATAAACATTCCTATAACACGTCTCGAGAATCTCGAATCTCCTAACTTCGATGTCTGTGGCTTAAAATCTTTCTTCCTAAACTACAATATTCTTATGCTTCTGCTTCTGTTCTCACTAACATGACAGATTTTCATTGCCTTTTTTGATTACCCTTACTTACTTCTCACGAAACTGTTATATCTTCTCATCAAAATACTAAGGTCCTCTATTTTAGGGGATTTCAATGTACACAAAACTGAAATTGTTGGGTTCCTCTCGTAATCGGATTTAGTTGGGAGGAAGCCGATTCATTCAGTATTCTCAACGATCTGGAGAAACTGATTAAATAACCTTCACACATTCCAGATCGTCCCAACCGATTGTTGAACACACTTGACCTATGTTTCACCACTAGTCCTTCTCTCTATAAATACACCACCTTCGCTCCTATCGGTAAATCTGACCACAACCTTATATCTCTCAATTTTAATACTTTCTTTCCAACAACTCCATCCTGCCCTATGCGTTTTTTCTGGCACTTTGATCGGGCCGATTGGGGGCTTTGCGTCGCTTCTACGCTAACTATAATTGAAGTGACTGCTTTGACTCTTAAGACACTTCAGATTCTGCCGATAAAAGTGGGAACTGTAATTGTTAATGGGATGAGCAGGTTCATTCCTTCTTTGGACTAAATCTTTTTCTCCTCAAAATCC
>JABUQX010008513.1:12500-54409 GCA_015478945.1 Trachelipus rathkii
AAGTGTGGTGTAAGTGTTTTTATATATAAAGATTTTTCAAAATTTTTAAGTGCGCATCAGCAAAGGATGTATTTTGAAGAAGTCTCGAGACGCAAATTTTTGGGAAAAGAAAAGGAAAGCGAACATGGGGTTATAAATTGCCGCTTTATTTGATCTCTGACAGCTAAATTTTCTGGTTGAAAAATGGAGAGATTAGTTCGAAAGGAAATGTTCATGTGTTTGAAGGCTCGCATCTTTGTTATTGAAAAAGTTGACCTACATAGTCAACGTTACAGTCGACCACATTATATTTGTAAACGATGTGTGACCTAAGTTCAAAGGAGATGCTTTCTTTAATCTTAAAGAAACTGCCAATTGAGTTGCGGAAATACAAGACATCATCAATTGCCCTGTGCAAAAGTTTTTTGTTTAAAATGTGTAATCCTGAAAGGGAGAACATTGGAAAGGGGTTCCAATGCATGGGAAAGCCGAGCATAAACAAAAAGTTTAGGAACATCATATGCTAATAGTTTAAAGGCGATAAGTGTATCGAGAACGAGTTAAACAAGTTTATAAAAATGTTAGAGGAGGAAAGGCTACAGCTACAAAATTAACGAGAAAAAGGTGATTTCTTCATGAAAAACTTCCAATCAGAACAAATAACAAAGCTTGTGTATTGCGGGATCAGACCCTGCAATTTTTATGATTAAGGCCGATAGAAATAAAGAAATTGAAGTCCAAGTAATGTATTTAAGTGGGATTGCGATATATAAATTAGCAAGCCCACAATAACTTTACTTGGGACTAATTTCTTTAGATATATCTATCATAATTGTAATAAACGAAGCGTTTACGATAGAAATGAATTTTAGTATTCCCTTTGCTTTTAAGAAAGTCATCGTTTTTGTCATTTGTGCTTCCGCTCGATAAGAAATTGCTCACACTCCGTTTTAGCACGAATTTCCAGTTTAAAAGACCGCGATTTCGTACTAGGCCTTACTATTTTGTTTTAAAAAAATTGGAATATCATCTATTGTGATAGAGTATGTCGTTTTGGAATAAGCAGAACATAAAAAAAAATAACAATTGGTTTTTATTACAACTAATTGATCACTATTTGTGATGGAGTTTAATCCATTTGGAAGAAATTAGATTTAAAGCTGATTATAATGAATGAAAATTCATCAATTCAGACGGGGCCTAACACACCGCCATCTTGTTTGTTTAATTTTTCGTAAGAAGTGCTTAAATTCGGCTAGCACGGGAAAAAGCAACTTACAGAATTGAGGAAATTCCTTACGTCTGGAAAACATTTCTTACAATTTTCGGTAAGTTTGAACAAAAACGAACGCAAACTCGAGCATTTCTTTACTTTTCGTAAGCCCAGATACAAAACGAAAACGGCTTTATATATATATATATATATATATATATATATAAAGCTATAAATAAATTATATATATAAATAATATATAATATATATATATTATTATATAATTTTAAATTTATTTAATTTTTACTATTAAACGGTGAATGAATCTTAATTGCGAGAGCTACGGCCTGGGCACCGCCGCAGTGGTAGAGAACAGTATGATTTCGATAACCAGTGCTGCATATATATATATACTATATATATATATATATATATATAATATATATATATATTATATAGTATATATATATATATATATATATATAGTATATGCGTCGGGCGGGGTGACTTGGCCCGCCTTTTAGGAGGGGTGATTCGGTCAGTATAAATCAAAAATAAAAAATAATTTAAAAAAAAAAAAAAATTTTCGCCCATTTTAATAGCCACGCGGTAGTATACAAGTTTTTATTTAGATCATATTTTATTCTAGAAAGTTTTTTTTTATATTTTTAAAAAAATGTTAGAAATTAGGGTACAAAAAGTCCTTCTTAATAGAACTTCACTTTTGAAAAATGTGAGTTTTTTAACTTCGTTATAAAATGAAAAATTGTGGATCGATTTTAATTATTTTTTTCAGTGGATACACTCGAAGTATGTTAGCTTTAAACTGCAAAGTAAATTTTGATCCAAGCAGTATTAGTGGCAAAAAAACGGGCCACTTGGTCCGATTCACCCCGTCCGTAAAAATTGATGGAGGGGTGCTCGGACCACCTTGTTTTTTTCGTATTTTAAGTATTATTATTGACATTTTTATACGTATAATTAATTTAAATGTAATAAAAAGTTAATTATATTAAGTGAAATTTTTTAAAAAATGAAAATTTAATAAAAAAAAAAAACGAGTTAAAATAAAGTGTTCAAAATTTTTGGGCGGAGAGGGTTGAATCGGACCACCTTATTATATTCGTATTTTATTTTATCATTATTGACATTTTTATTACTTATTACGAATTTTAATGAATAAATAATTTATTATATTAAGTAAAAATTAAAATTGAAAATATACGTAAAAGACGAATTTAACAGATGGTCGAGTCACCCCTGCATGGTGGTCCGCTTCACGCCCTCCAACGGCCGGCTGACTCGCGTTATTCAAAACTTTAATAAAACTTTTATATTAAAAATTACATTATTATTTTTTTTGTGTGCTTATGCCCGATAATAGGGCCGTGATTTACAAAAAAAAAAAAATTTCCAAAAAGTGCATAAGGGGAGAGTCGGGAGACCAAGTTATACTAAAGTGGTCCACGTCCACCCCGCCCGACGTCTAATATATATATATTAGTGATGCATCAGATGTCACTATTTTGCGAATGTTTGATTTTAACATCCGCGTATGCCGATGTCTGATATATATATATATATAGCGTTGGGCGGGGTGACGTGGACCACTTTAGGTATAACTTGGTCTCCCGACTCTCCCTAATGCGCTTTTTGGAATTTTTTTTTTTTGTAATCAGCCTATACCTCGGGCATAAGCACACCAAAAAATAATAATGTAATTCTAATAATAAAAGTTTATTAAAGGTTTGAATAACGCCGAGTCAGCCCTGACCGTGAAGGGGTGAGGGGGACAACCATTGAGGGTGACTCGGACCATCTGTTTAAATTCGTCTTTTACGTATAATTTCAAATTTTTATATTTTAATTTTTACTTAATATAATAATTATTTATCATATAAATTCGTTAATAAGTAATCATAATGTCGGTGATGATAAATAAAATACGAATATAAAGAAGGTTGTCCGTTTCACCCCTCTCCGCCTAAAAATTTTGACACTTTTTGGAACTCGTTTTTTTTATTAAAATTTCATTTTTTTTTAAAAAATTTCATCTCAATTTCAGTAACTGTCTTTTACATTAAATTAATTATACGAAATAAAAATGTCAATAAATAATACGTAAAATACGAAAAAACAATGGTGGTCCGAGCCAACCCTCTCATCAATTTTACGGCGGGGTGAATCGGACCAAGTTAGGCCCCGTTTTTTTTGCCACTAATACTGCTTGGATCAAAATTTACTTTGCCAGTTTAAGCTAACATACTCGAGTGTAAACCCACTGAAAATATAATTAAAATCGATCCACATTTTTTCTTTTTATAACGAAGTTAAAAAAACTCACCTTTTCAAAAGTGAAGTTTCTATTGAAGGAAAGTTTTGTACCCAATTTCTACATTTTTTAAAATATATAAAACTTTCTAGAATTATAATATATGCTAAATATAAACTTGTAGTACGACCTTTTTCATAAAATCAACGAAAAAAAAAAACTTTTTTTTTTTTTTATTAATTTTTTATTTTATTTAGAGTGGACCGAATCACCCATCCTAAAGAGGCGGGCCCCGGTCACCCCGCCCGACCGCTATATATATATAATATATATATATAATATTATATAATATAATTATATATTAATATATATATATAATATATATATATATATATAATATATATATATATATATACTGTATTATATATATATATATATATTCGAGTTTTAGCCACAATTCTATAATATAATTGTTACCAGGGTGCGAGACGGTGACCCAACTCAAATGCACCCCACCAGCTCTTTCCCATCCTCCGACCTAATGAAAGAGATTTTACAAAGGAATTATAAACTTTTTGCACTAGTTTGAAATGTAAATATAGGAAGGTTGTGCTTGAGAACCATCAATTTTTCTGCCTTTTCTTGCTGGAGTCTGTTTTTCTGTCATACATATAGTAATCCCAGCAATTGCTAAATTACTCTCTCACTTGGAACACTAGTTTGGAGGACAGGCCAAGAGTATTTCCTTGCAAGTTACTTAAGCGTGGGTAAAAACATTTTCCTTAACTTTCCAACAACTGATGATAGTATCTAGTCGTTTTTTCTTGGTGAATAGTTTTCAAATCATTGCACTACATCTTTTGGTTAATGCGTGTGTTTTCTTCATCACTACACTGGACTGCAGAAATTCTTCCAGTGAAATCTGTTATTGATTAACTTGTAGAAGATGTTGGTTCTGTAGATTTCGTTTATTTCCTTTTAAATGGGTGGCGAATTAATAGACTAATTCGGATTGAAGTTTTTAAACTGCAACACAAGGTGACGATTTAACTTGTTCTAATTTGTGGTACAAAAAAACTTGCCTTTATAACGGGATCTGAAGAAAAGTTGCATAGTATAGGGTCATTAATTTCCCACAGAACTAAAGCGTATTTTTAACTCTAGTTTAATGACATCTTTCATTCTTTTTTAAACCGTCATCATTTTCAATTTGAAGATGGTTCAAAAATTCTTTCTTAGCGTTGAGATTAATGGTATTAACATCGGAAACAGAAGCTGTAGAGGCGCTGAATTTTTTTTTACAATAAAATAAAAGTGACTCTTTTGACTCAAATTATTATGAACTTCATGATGTGAAATCATGAGTCATCATTACAACAGTTGAGTCGAGTCCCATATTTCTCATTTAAATTTGCGTAGAGATTCATCTTAAGATTTTTATTATAAAATTCTTTATCAAATCCGACATAAATATCCGCGCAACATCCGCCATGGAAAAGCGCACCAATGCGAAAGGCGGATGCTTTAATAGTGCGGATGCTCTCATGAATGCGGATCGTTATCCTGCATCACTAATATATATGCGTCCGGGCGGGTGACGTGGACCAACTTTAGGTATAACTTGGTCTCCCGACTCTCCCTAATGCACTTTTGGAAATTTTTTTTTTTTTGTAAATCACGGCCTAATAGTCGGGCATAAAGCACTAGTGTTGCAAAAAATAAATAATGCGTAATTTTTCTATATAATAAAAGTTTTATTTAGTTTTGAGTACTAGCTTGCCTGGGTGTGAGTCAGCTGACCGTTTGGAGGGGTGAAGCGGACCCACCATTGAGGGTGACTCCGGACCATCTGTTTTTAGGGAATTCGTCTTTTATACGTATGAATTTGCAATTTTTATATTTTGTTTAATTTTTACTTAATATTAATAATTGAAAATTTATCATATTGAAAATTCGTTAATAGGGAGTATTAAAATGTCAATGTAATGATGATTAAGTATACTTAATACGAATATATGAATAAGGTGGTCCGATTGCACCCCTCTCCGCCCAAAACTTTTGGACACTTTTTTGAACTCGTTTTTTTATTAAAAGTTTTCATTTTTTAAAAAATTTTCACTTAATATACAGTTACTTTTTATTACATTTAAATTAATTAAATACGTAATAAAAATGTCAATAATAATACGTAAAATAATAAAAAACAATGGTGGTCCGAGCCACCCCTCCAATCAATTTTTACCGGCGGGGTGAACGGACCAGTTAGGCCTCCGTTTTTTTTGCCGACTAATACTGCTTGGATTCAAAAAATTTACTTTGCCATTTAAAGCTAACATACTCGTAGTGTATCCACTGAAAAAATTAATTAAAATCCGATCCACAATTTTTTCATTTTATATACGAAGTTAAAAAAACTCACATTTTTTCAAAAGTGAAATTCTGTTGAAGGACTTTTTGTACCCTAATTTCTAACAATTTTTAAAAATATAAAAACTTTCTAGAATTAAATATGATCTAAATAAAACCTGTAGTAGTACAACCGCGTGGCTATAAAATGAGCGAAAAAAAAAAATTTTTTTTTTATATTTTTATTTTATTTTAGAGTTGGACCCGAATCACCCTCCTAAAGAGGCGGGCCCCGGTCACCCCGCCCGATGCTTATAATATATATATTATATATATATATATATATATAATATATATATATATATATATATATATATATATATATATATATATATATATAATTTATTAGGCCAATACGGATAAAAAGTACTCGTAAATCGGTATCGGGTATATCGGTATCTGGCAATGAAAAATAGCAAAGTACTTGTTATCGGTATCGGATCGGCCTCAAATTTTGGTATCGGTGCAACACTAATATATAATATATATATAATATATATTGATAATTATATATATATATATATATATACTATATATATATATATATATATATATATAGCGTCGGGCGGGGTGACTCGGACCAACTTAGGCATAACTTGGTCCCCCGACTTTCCCCTAAATGCACTTTTGGAATTTTTTTTTTTTGGAAAATCATAGGATCTATTGTCGGTCATAAGCACACAAAAAAAATAATAATGTAATTCTATAATAAAAAAGTTTTTTTAAAGTTTTAAATAAAGCTCCTTCAGCCTGACGTGGAGGGGTGAAGCGGACCCACCATTGAGGGGTGACTCGAACCATCTGTTTACATTCGTCTTTACGTATAAATTCAATTTTAATATTTTAATTTTTTATTAATAGTAATAATATTTATCATATTAAAATTCGTAAATAGTACTAAGTAATAAAAATGTCAAATATGATAAATAAAATATGAATAAAAATAGGGTCCTGATTCAAACCCTCTCCGCTCAAATAAATTTTACTTTTTTGAATTCGTTTTTTTTATTAAAATTTCATTATTTTAAATTTCACTTAATATAAGTAAACTTTTATTATTATTTAAATTTAATTTTATACGTAATAAAAATGTCAAAATATACGTAAAATACGAAAAAAACAATGGTGTCCCGAGTCACCCCCTCATCAAATTTTTACAAGCGGGGTGAATCGGACCAGAGTTAGGGCCCCGTGATTTTGACACTAATATTGTTTGGATCAAAAATTTACTTTTGCCAGTTTTAAAGCTAACATACTCGAGTGTATCCAATGAAAAAATAATTTAACCAACGAATCCGTATAGAAAAACGAAAAGAAACAAAAAACTACCATCAACCGCGACCACAGCCAGACTAACCACCACAAAACAGCCCAAAAAAACCTAACCAAAAAAGACCTGAGGGAAATATCAAACCCACAGAAAGAAACATCCCACAGAGAAAACAACAACCACACCACCCACACAAACCATCTCAACCCAACCAAAGACCACACTATAACGATAACCAAAAAACCAAACCCACCACCATCACCAACCAAAACCAGAACTCCGGGAGTCCGAAGAGCCTGACCCAAGCAATACCATAATCACTCACCATCAAAGAAACAAGACCGAACCACAGAAAGAGCACCACCCACGATCGACGGAAACACCCAAATATAAAAGCCACCACCAAATCACCCCACCACTCAGAACCCCATCGAAAAACCAACCCATACGACCAAGACGCCAAGATACAACAATAGAACAATACAGAACGTACCCCCACACCAACAAACCCAAACTGAAAAAATAAATTAAAATCGATCCACAATTTTTCATTTTATAACGGTTAAAAAAAACTCAACATTTTTCAGAAGTGAAATTCTATTTAAGAACATTTTGTACCCTAATTTCTAACATTTTTAAAATATAAAAACTTTCTAGAATTAAAGATGATCTAAATAAAACTTGTAAGTACCTACCCCGCGTGGCTTATAAATGAGCAAAAAATTTATATTATTTTTTTTTTATATTTTTTATTTTTTTTTAGACCTTAAAGTAAATCACCCTCCTAAAGAGGCGGGCCCCGGTCACCCCGCCCGACCCCTATATATATATAATTTAATTATATGTATATATATATTATATATATATATATATATATAATATATATAATATATATATATATATATAAATGGGGAAGCCGGTCACAAGAGGAAAACGGTCAGTTATATAAATAGTTAATATTTTCTTTTAAATTAAAAAATTTTCAATTAGAGAAAGGTTTTTAAGTAGCAAATAGATTAATATTTTAACGCAATAATAAAAATTTAAAGTAAATAACTACACCTACTAGTTCGTATTTCCCAAAGTGGAAAAAAAATTTTTTTTTTTTTTGCAAAAAAATTCTAAGACCTCGTGAATCTCGTTGATTAAAGATTTTATAATTTGTATCTAATGAATATAAGAACGTATTTTATTAACATTTTTCATCTGTAAATATATTTTAAAATATTAAGTTCTTATTTTTAAGTTATTTAAGTTGTTTTCAAATATTCGGGGGAAACGTCCCAGGCGTCGGGAAAAAGCCGGTCCAGTATAAACTTGTAAAAAAATGTCATTTTTTTTTTAGTTTTCCAATAATATTTTGTTCTAATTTTTATGCATGGTAGACTATAAGACATTTGGTTAATGTTTTCTATACAATATCTTTCTTCTATCTAGTTTAAGGATACATAAAAAATTTCATGTGAAATGTGCGTACATACTCATATAAAAAATGAAACAAAAAAAAAAAAAAAAACAGGCCTATTTTGTTAAAAAGTCCAAATATTATTACTAAAAAAAAACAAAATTGTGGATATGACATTAACTTAAATATAATATTGTGAAAAATTTTTCGGCAAAAAGTTCACGTGAATGTGCGTACATAGGCCTATCGTAATATAAAGTGCCAATTTGTTAAAAGTTGAAATATTATATTATTATTTAGAAATTATTAAATTATTGTCATTAATTCATCGTTTTTTTCAATGCTTTATTTAGGCAAATAAAATGAAGCAATAAATAGCAAATACTTTATGTGGAAAATTAATCAACTTTTGCAAAATGTTAATAAAAAATAAACTTAGACTTGTGTTTTCACATCCACTTACTGTATAAAATTTCTGATTCTAATTAACTTCTGATTTTATATGAATAATCAGTTTGGACAAGCACAAAAGAAATAAATATTTAAGATGACCGGCTTTTTCCCGACGCCCACAGACCGGTTTTTCGCGCGATTCAATTTTTTTTGAAGATGGAATTTTTCAAAAAAATTTTTTAAAATATTCATTCGAGATTTTTAAAATGAAATTATTCTAAAAAATTAAGGAAACTCTAAATGTGAGAAAAACTATTAAGTATAGATATAACTTAAAATTTCGATTTTCATGATTCAATTAAAAAAAAAAAACGGCGATTTTTGACCGTTTTCCCCCATTTTACGGTATATATATATATATAATATATATTATATATCTATATATTTATATAATATATATATATATATATATAATATATAATATATATATATATAATATATGTAAATATATATATATATAATATATATATATGGCTTAACAGGTAGATATCTTATAACTTACGATTATCAGATATGGTAATCAAAATCTCTCGTAGGATTACCCTAAACCTGACTATTACCTATGGTATGTAAATTTGGCAATTTTTTATTAACAACATTTGGCAGCATTGGTTATAGGAATATTGAAACATACATTGATTGATATTAAAAAAAATATCATTTTTTTATCTGCTGAACTTGACTATTACCCCCCCCCCCCAAAAAAAAAAAAAAAAAAAAAAAAAAAGGTTTATTGTGTCATAAATGTAAAAATGTTTGTGTCATGAATGTTGAAGTCTTCTGATGCGCAAAAAAATGGTGGGTAATAGTGGTGCTGAGGGGTGTCACCCCCGATTTTTATACAAATCACAGGCTATACTCTAAAAAAAAAAATAATAATAAGGAATAATGAAAACGAAAATCGTGGCTCTCTTTAGGAAAAAAAAGTTACATTATTATTATTATTTCTTTATAATCGAGTATATCCCGTGATTTTTATAGAAATCGGAGGTGACACCCATCTGCTACTATTACCAAAACGGGAATGCAGAGTATACAAATAGTAATCATGTAGTAATCTTTATCAATATTTTTTTTATTTATTTTGTATTGCTGTTTATGAATAAAATTGTTATGTGCATTACTATGTTTTTTCTTAAGAATGTCAAGTTTGTGCTCGTATTTCTATAGTGAAAATTATAATACCCTTAACATTGGCTTGCAAAACACCGCGAAACGTAACCGTGGTATGAATTTTTGGTGTTCGTTGGTAATTTGGAATTGGAACCCATTATTTTTACTATAACCATTTTCGTTTTTGTCATTTGTAGCTTACGCACTGTAAACTTGTAAAGCCACAACAATTATTATTAATACACTATGACCACAATTTTAGCACAAAAGCACGGCTTTAGGCTTTAGCAAAGATTACACTATGGCTTTAGCACGAATTTCGTTCAAAATCTATCACGATGGCTTACAAGGTTTACTCGATAATATTAATTATCTGTGCTTTACTTTTGTTTACAGAAAATTGTTTATATAACAAATAATTAAACTATTCAACGATTTGGAAAAAATTAGATTAAAGCTGATTTTATTGAATCATAGTAATTCAAACGTGCCTACCAAAATTTTGGGTAAATGTAGAGTTTCACCACAATCTAATTCTGTGGTCTCACTGCATAACTTTAAAGTAAATACTATATTATTAAAACCATGAACATTTAATTTACACAAACAGTATAAAATTATGTAATAGTAGTGCAGAGAGGTGTCATCCCCGATTTTTATAAAAATCACAGGATATAGGGCCTATAGCCTATACTCATAAAAAATAGTAATGAAAACGAAAATCAGCCCTTTCTTTAGGAAAAAAAGTTAAAGCCTCTCAAAGGTGTTAAAACACCCATAGACTTTTCATTTTTGGTCCATCCAGGTTAGGTCTCATTTCAGGCACTCTAGTTCAGGTTATGATACGTTTTGTTAGGTATACACAGAGAAAATATATGTATACTTAACAAATCTTATCATAACCTGAACTAGGATGGCCCAAAAATGAGCACAAGGCCCACTAATTTTTTTTTAAAAGAAAGCCTATGGGGAAATTTTAAATTTTGAGAGGCTGTAACTCTTTTTCCTAAATACTTGTCATTTTCATTTTTATTAAGCTTCATTATTATTTTTTTTAGAGTAGGCTGTATCCTGTGATTTAAAAATATTTTTTATAAGAAAATCCTATGGGATTTTTAATAACTTTGAGAGGATGTAACTTTTTTTGACTCTTAGGTATTTTGCGTCTACATTTCATTTCTTCTATTATATCAATACTTTTGAACAAGTTAAGAATTACGGTACAGTAAATTTAAAAAGTGTGAAGTTTGAAAAGAGTTTTAAACTGTTCTTTTTATTAGGTAGTTTTAATAATGTTTTTTTTATTGCAATTTTTTTATAAGCTCTTATTTATTATTTAACTTTAATATGAATTTGAATTGTTTCTATTTTTTATTTTTATTCTTAATATATTTAATTATTATTAGTATAATTTTGGGAGTATTTTTATCTGTGGACCCTCGAGCAAAGCGAGATGCAGGGGATGATATAGAGGGGTGGGCTGAAAGCCCCACCCTGGATCAAAAAATGAAATATATGGTATATAAAAATATCAAATAGCGTTGGGCGGGGTGACCAGGGCCGCCCTTTTTGGGGGCATTCAATTGGCCCACTGTAAATAATAATAAAAAAAATAGAAAAAAAAAAATTTTTTTTTTGCACATTCAATAGAACATTGGAAATATAGGGACAGTAAGAAGTCACATGGACCTATCGAGACTGTCCCAGTCAACCCACCAACCAAACATGCTCATGAAAATCCACAAAGCACCCTAGGGCTTGTCAAATTACTGTAACTAAATCCACCCAATTTGGCTTAGTCAAAAAAATAATATATGGATACCCAAACCATCCACATACCTTAATAACTAAGTTATGGTCAATGCAGCAAGGGGGTGACATTAATAACTACTGTAACTAAAAACCAGCCACTTTAATTTGGCTTCGTCTAAAATATACTATATGATACCCAACCCATCCATATACCTATCCAACCCTTTCTTAAATGTTGCAATCAAGTCACACTCAACAACCTCCTGTGGTAAACCATTCCAAAATTAAACAACCCTATTGCTGAAAGAATGCTTTCTTATATCAAGATGGCATGCTTTCTTCTTAATTTTCTTGTTTTGATCCCTGGTCTCCCGTCCATGCTCGACTATGAAGAATTTATTGGTCTCCGTATTTTCAATAGATGTAAAAATTTTGTAGACTTGTTTCATGTCCTGTCTGAGAAATCGCCTTTCTACAGAAAACATTCCTAACTCCTTCAGCCTCTCCTCATAGCTCTTACCCTCAAATCCAGAAATCATCCTTGTTGCGCTATGTTTCACTCTCTCTAGCACATCTAAGTCTTTCTTTAAATAATAGCCACACAGTAGTACTACAAGTTTTATTTAGATTATCTTTACTTCTAGAGAGTTTTTATATTTTAAAAAATATAATATATTAGGGTATAAAATGTCCTTAAATAGAATTTCACTTTTGAAAAATGTGGGTTTTTTTAACTTTGTTATAGAATGAAAAGTTGTGGACAGATTTTAATTATTTTTTCAGTGTATACAGTTGAGTATGTTAGCTTTAAATTGGCAAAGTAAATATTTGTTCCAAACAGTACATAGTGGTTAAATCACTGCGCCTAACTTGGCCCAATTCAACCCCATATAAATTGATGATGGGATGAATTGGGCTACCATTGTTATTTTTATTTCATATATTATTATTGGCATTTTTATTATGTATAGCTAATTTTAATACAATAAACAACTTATAGCGTCGGGCAGGGTGACCGGGCCCGCCTCTTTAGGAGGGGTGATTCGGTCCACTCTAAATAAAATAAAAAATAATAATAAAAAAAAATAAAATTTCGCTCATTTAATAGCCACACGGTAGTACTACAAGTTTTATTTAGATCATCTTTAATTCTAGAAAATTTTATATTTTTAAAAAATGTTATAAATTAGGGTACAAAATGCCCTTCAATAGAATTTCACTCTTGAAAAATGAGTTTTTTTAACTTCGTTATAAAATGAAAAATTGTGGATGGATTTTAATTATTTTTTCAGTGGATGCAACTCGAGTATGTTAGCTTTAACTGGCAAAGTAAATTTTTGATCCAAATAGGTATTAGTGGCAAAATCACGGGGCCTAACTTGGTCCGATTCACCCCGCCGTATAAATTGATGGAGGGGTGACTCGGACCACCATTGTTTTTCGTATTTTACGTATTATTATTGACATTTTTATTATGTATAATTAATTTAAATATAATAAATAGTTACTTATATTAAGTAAAAATTAAAATAAAAAATGAAATTTATATAAAAAATACGAATTCAAAAAGTGTCAAAATTTTTGAGCGGAGAGGGGTGAATCGGACCACCTTATTTTTATTCTTATTTTATGTATCATTATTGATATTTTTATTACTTATTACGAATTTTAATATGATAAATAATTAGCGTCGGGAATTAAAAATATAAATTGAATTTATACTGTAAAAGAGGAATTTAAACAGATGGTCCGATTCACCCCTCAATGGTGGTCCGATTCACCCCTCAATGGTGGTCCGATTCACCCCTCCAAGGTCGGGGTGACTGAGCGTTATTCAAACTTTAATAAAACTATTATTATTAGAATTACATTATTATTTTTTTGTGTGCTTATGACCGACTATAGGGCCTTGATTTTCAAAAAAAAAAAAATTCAAAAAGTGCATTAGGGGAGAGTCGGGAGACGAAGTTATACCTAAAGTGGTCCAAGTCACCCCGCCCAACGCTATCAAGTAAAAATTCAAATAAAAAATTAAATTTACTGGTAGCTATACGAAAAATATGAATTCCAAAAAGTTTCAAAATTTGTCCCACAAATGGGGTGAATTGGGCCACCACATTTTTACTCTTATTTTATGTATCATTAGTGACATTTTAATTACTTATTACTAATTTTAATATAATAAACAATTATATATATACTATATTAAAGTAAAAATTAAAATATAAAATTAAATTTATACATAAAAGAGAAATTCAAACAGATGGCCCAATTCACCCCACAATTCCAAAAATATTCCAAAAAGTGTATTTGTGAAATGTAGGGAGATGAAGTTATACCTAAAGTGGCCCATGTCACCCCGCCTGACGCTCTCAATTTATTGTTATTATAGTATATATATATATATATTATATATATATATATATATATATATATATATTATATATATATATATATATATAAATATATATATATATATATATTATATATATAATGAACATGTTAACATTTTTAAAGCTTCACAATTTTTACATTTAGTTCTAATTAAAAAAACTCGTCAGAATATTTAATTCATAGAAAAAGTGAAAAGTAGCTATGAAATACCTAAGGTCCCTTTTTTTCCTAAAGAGAATGCCAATTTTCATTTTCATTATTAATTTTTGAGTAGCTATATCCTGTGATTTTTATAAAAAATGACACTATTATAGTGCCACCCCTCTACACTATTACTGTACCAAAATATATATATATTTTTTTTGTACATTTTATTTATATATATATATTTGGTAATAGTGGCGCAGAGGGGCTTAACCCCCAATTTTTATAAAAATCACAGGATATAGCTACTCTAAAAAAATAATAATAAAGAATAAAAAAACCAAACGTGGCAGTCTCTTTAGGAAAAAAAGTTACAGCCTCTCAAAGTTTTTTAAAACTCGCATAGACTTTTCATTTTTGATTCATCCAGGTTAGGTCTCATTTCAGGCCCTCTAGTTCAGATTATATATTTTTTTAGGTATATACAGAGAAAATCTATGTAGCCTATACTATGTATACTTATGACTAAAATCTTATCATAACCTGAACTTGGATGGCCCTAAAACGAGCATGAGGCCCACTAAGTTTTTTATTTATAAGAAAGCCTATGGGAAAATTTTTAACTTTGAGAGGCAATAACTTTTTTTTTCTAAAGACTTAAATCATTTTTTGTTTTGTTTTTGGAGTTTTAACAACTTTGAGAGGCTGTAACTTTTTTTTTCTAAAGAGACGGCCACATTTGGTTTTTTATTCATTATTTTTTAGAGTATATATATATAATATATATATATATATATATATATAGATATATATATATATATATATATATAATATATATATATATATATATATATATATATATATATATATATATATATATATATATATATTATTAATATAGTGGCCCTTTTATATAGTCAGTTTACCTGGGAAAATCCACTTCAAAGAACTTGTCATGAGAAACCCACCATGTAAATTCAACTCTGTATGAGAGATTGACGCAAAATAAGTATGTCACCATGTATTGCCATGTTTTTAAGGGAAAATATACATTATCATGACGACATGTTTTCAAGTGAAAATATGCATTATCATCATTTAATACTGACAGTGAATTTTGGGAATTTTTTGAAATTTTGGTGGGTTTTCCCCTGTACTGATGGGTTTCTTCGAGGAAAAAGGTTTACCTGGGAAAAGCCACTTAAAAAACTTGTCATGAGAAAACCCACCCCTGCAATTCCCTCTGAATGATGGGAAATTGACGCAAAATAAGTATGTCACCATGTATTGACATGTTTTTTAAGTAAAAATATGCATTATCATCATTTAATACTGACTTAGTGAATTTTGGGAATTTTTTGAAGTTTTGGTGAGTTTTCCTGTGAACTGATGGGTTTCTTTTAGGTAAAAAGTGGGTTTTTTCAATTTCATCATTTGTTTTTAATAACTCGAAAAATTATTTGCGAACTTGAACATCCTTTACATATTTGAAAGTTTGAAATTTTTTTTTTTTTAGGAATTACATAGGAAAATTTAAAACAGTGGGTTTTCCCAGGTAAACTGACTATATATATTAATATATTATAGAGTATGTTATATATATATATTTTTTATAAAAATCGGGGTGAAGCCCCTTTGCGCTACTATTACCATATATTTTAGGAAAACTTTGAAAAACTAACACTTGAAAATTTTAATTGGCTTTTTTTTTTTTTTTTTTTTTTAGGGATAACACTATAGGTTTTGGTAATTGTTTACAGTAAGGGCCTCTTAATTAAATAGATTTTTATAAAAATAAATTTTAGAAAAATAGATTTTTACTATAAATCCATTGTGAAAACTTATTATGAGCTGTCTATAAGAACAGTTGAGTAATCCTAGACATTAATCTTTATAGTATTTCTTGTATTATATTACTTACCAGTGATATTCAAATTACTCCTATATTCTTGTTTAAATTCTATTAAATTATTTTATAATCACTTCTTTTCTTCCTCCTACTCTATTATTTCCTCTTCTTAAATATAAAGGATTCTTCAAACTATAGGAAGGTATATTGCATGACCAACATTTTTGCACAGGTAGTTGCAACACACACAACAGCCTGGGTCCTATTACATTTACCTGCAGATAGTTAATTGCTCTAGTCGCCGAAACAATTAACTCCTTATGCAACTTTGATATACAGAGTTCATTTTAAAAAGCTTTTATTTATCCTCCATCCTATGGATAGGGGTATCTGTTCTTACTTTCTTTTCTTACTTTTAATCTTTATCTGCAGTTTATGATTCATTAGGAGTGAATTTTAATCTTTATTAAATCACTCCCCGTTACATATATAAAAATAATTTGGTGCCTGAACTGGGACCCAGTCTCCCTGTTCGATCTGCTGTGCTTGCTTGTGAACTTGTTCACACTGATTCTTCACATCTTCACAGGGAAAATTTTAATTCATACACATAGTTAATAACTGGTTCGACTTTCACTACAAAGTGTGGTTGAACTTCTTTGTCTTGGAAAACATTTTAATTGATTGGTATTTAAAATTTATTTTTTCATTTTGTTTGTTAATATAAAAACCACTTTTGCTTCAGTGTATTGTAGACATGACCAACTCTCGCGTCTCCCGTCCCCAACTCGAAAGAGGTGGTGGAAAGTAAGGAGGAACATGATAACATGGACTTTAATAATGGAAAAGAAAATCATGGTGGCATGGACACCAAGAATGATGTCCAAAGCCACAGCATTAGACCCGAATGTACAAGATAGGTTAATACCTCAAAGGCATGAATCAAACCCATATTCTAATGCGCATGAACCCGAAATGGATAAACAGACGAGGTCAACACCTGACAAATTACTTCCCATGCCAGTGTTACAACACATGTTAGCATGGATGAAAAAAGATATAAGAATTATAACTAAGAATTTGACTCTGAGTTATCAAGAGTCACATGCTGTTTTAAATCAAGAACAGACCAAAAGACCATTATTGACTAATGGGATATCACCTCTGTTTGCTTTGGAGCAGCCTTTGAGACATAGAGATACAATTGTTTATCCTTCAATGACTAATTATGATTCCAGAGATAATTGTAATCCAGTAAATAATGAAGATAAACCCCAGATCGATTTAATTAACCCACTAAATGTGATTAGAGAAGACTATATGGGAAATCATGCAATAAACGTATCTCAGATGCCTCACAGAAATGTTTACTATCCTAGAGAATCGGATCACTCAAGGAGGGGTAATGTTAGAATGGAAAATTAATCATTTTCTCAGGAAAATAATGCAAATCCATCGTATAACCTAACCCAACCAGATGTGAATCATTATTATGGTAATTTACTGCAGCCTTGGGATAGAACAGTATTACCACAGCAGGTTCAAACATCAGATAGACGATCAGATCCTCACGATGTTCCTTTATATACAGGCCCACAAATTAGACAATGGTTAGACATGTTGACAGAAGCCATAGCCATGTTAACACAAATCCTCAAGAATTCTCAATGGTTAAGAGTAGTGGACCCATTGAAGTATAAATATAAGGCTGAGCAGAACCTGATAATATACTTAAATGATTTCAAAGCTTATTGCAGTTTACACTATCCAAATGCTCCTTGACAGTGGTTGAGGCTGTTGGGTCGTCAACTTTGGAGTCATTTTCATCAACTAGCCTATATATAGTCATGTATCCCAAAAAAAAAAACACTTCAAAAATGGGACAGAAAAAACACCAATCAGTATTTTGCTGTAGCGTCGGGCGGGGTGACCGGGCGTGATTCGGTCCACTCTAAATAAAATAAAAAAAAAAAAAAAAAAAAAAAAAAAAATTTCGCTCATTTAATAGCCACACAGTAGTACTACAAGTTTTATTTAGATTATCTTTAATTCTAGAAGTTTTTATATTTAAAAAATGTTATAATCAAATTAAAATGCCCTTCAATAGAATTACTTTTGAAAATGTGAAGTTTTTTTTAACTTTGGTTTAAAATGAAAATTGTGGATGGATTTTAATTATTTTTTCAGTGGATGCACTCGAGTATGTTAGCTTTAAACTGGCAAAGTAAATTTTTGATCCAAACAGTATAGCAAAATCACGGGCCTAATTGGTCCGATTCACCCCGCGTAAAAATTGATGGAAGGGTGGAATCGGACCACATTGTTTTTCGTATTTCAGTATTATTATTCGAATTTTTAAGTATAATTACATTTAAAATATATAAATAGTTACTTATATTAAGTAACATTAAAATAAAAAAATGGAAATTTATATAAAAAAATACGAATTCAAAAAAGTGTCAAAATTTTTGAGTGGAGAGGGGTGAATTGGACCACCTTATTTTTATTCTTATTTTATGTATCATTATTGACATTTTTATTACTTATTACGAATTTTAATTTGATAAATAATTATATTAAGTAAAATTAAAATATAAAATTGGAATTTATACGTAAAAGAGGAATTTAAACAGATGGTCGATTCACCTCAATGGTGGGTCGATTCACCCTACAAGGTCGGGGTGACTGAGCGTTATTCAAACTTAATAAAACTATTATTATTGAGAATTACATATATTTTTTTTTGGTGTGTTATGATCGCTTAGGGCCTTGATTTTCAAAAAAAAAAATCAAAAAGTGCATTAGGGGAGAGTCGGGAGACGAAGTTATACCTAAAGTGGTCCAAGTCTCCCCGCCTGACGCTATATGATGTATTAGAGCAAATTAAGAATACCATCATGTAAATACCTCAAATATATGTACAAATATGCATTATTTGCATTAAAATTGAATTTTCTGATTTTTAGGAATTTTTTGAAATTTTCAGAAAAATTGAAAAAAATTGATGAATTTTTTGCCACTTTTGGGGTCACTTTGAACCAAAATCACATCAAAAGCATTGCAGAATATGGAAATATCAAATTAAATTGTTATGCCTATCCTTCATACATTTTTATCAAACATGCTTTCACGACTAAAAAGCTTTTATAATTTCTCACCACATTAAATATTCAAAAATCTCAAAATCAGTTTCTTTCAATATCCTAAAATAGTGTGTATAATTTTTCGATAATTAAAAGAAATTGCCATACCCAATTACATTACTTATATTAATTAAATGATGATAAAATCTCTAAAGGGGGTTTTAAAGGGTGGTGTTTTTTTGAGTAGCTAAGTGGTGTTTTTTTGTCCATTTTTTTTTTTTTTTTTCTTTTTTTAACTAATTTTTTCAAGTGCCATACCTAGTTACATTACTTATATTAATTAAATGATGATAACTTATCTCTTATGGGGTTTTAAAGGGTGTTTTTTTTTGAGTCACAATAGTGTTTTTTTTTGTGTCCACTTTTTTTTTTAAAGTTTTTTTTTTTTTTTTTTTTAATTTTTTTTTTATTGCCATATCCAATTACATTACTTATATTAATTAAATGATGATAACTTATCTCTAAAGGGGGTTTTAAAGGGTGGTGTTTTTTTGTGTCCTTAGACCTAGACACACAATCTATATTTCAGATGTTGAAAAACTTGTGTTGATTAGGAGTTATTTACGACAAATGCCAAAGTGGTGTTTTCTTATGATACATGACTATACTCTGATAGTCAAGGATGACCATAATTATTTTTCCATTTGGGATACCCTGATTCAATGGTATCAAGATGAAGAAAAATGCAAAGAAGAATATAAGCTTCAAGCTTATCACTCTGCACGTCTGAACCACAGGGAATCAATCCGCATGTTTGCTCCAATTAGAGAAGTTAGCCAGAAGAGCTTATCGTGGCTTGGATATGCACAAGCATGACTCATTGTGCACTGCATTCTTGTGGAGCTTACCACCTTATATGGAAAAAAGTGTGTGCAAATATATTAAGATGCAGGAGTTGGACAGGATCCGAAAAAATCTTGTTGGAAAAAACTGTTGGATACGCTGATTGATTGGAAAGGTATAACGATGCTTTTCCCAACCCAATCTTGCAAGATCCATATGATGGTGATAAACAACAGGTTTCAGGTAATCCAAATTAACACTGTGGGCCCCAGTTGGCCCGATGTTCTGAGGAAAAGAGAAGAAGATTGCCAACAAAGGTCGCCTCAATTATAGTTCCCTCACAATTATAATTCATCCAAGGGCCCCAATCGTAACCCTTCTGAAAACAAACTGGTAGTCAATATTACCAGGATAATCAAAATAAACCCTTGATGACTTTTGACCATTCTCACCCACGTGACAAGAACTATGATCAAGATTTACGAGTATTGTGAGAGGGTTGGACATAAAATGCGAGAGTGCTACAAATACCTCAGTATTTGTAGTTACTGTAAGAAGCAAGGCCATGAAAGGGCAGAATGCCAGTCTTATAAAGCTTCATCGTCACCACCGAATTTACCCAAGATGGTATGTCCTTTTTGTCAGGGGCCACATCCAGGTATAAAGTGTACTCATAGACCAACACAGAAACAGAATGAAAATCATCAAAAGTTCAAGACTCTTGCATTTTCACAAGAATACCGCACATGGGCAGTAAAGAAAGATGATTTCTGGGTGATTTATAAGAACACAAATCGGTCTCAGTCTCCCAGACAAATAGGAATAGTATTCCTCAACTGTCGTATTCCGACTCTTCTCCAGGAGAGAAGATGTCCCCTGAAAAGAATTACCGGATAAACCAAATTCTCAGTTAAACTACCACTCTCCTCGGGATTGAGTCACCCGGGGGAGAAAAATCCTGTCATTGACTCAAATCCAGATGTCAAGAGAAAAATCAGAATTATTGATGAAGATTCGTCATAGAAGAATTCTCATTATTAAAAGAAGATCCTCCACTTGAATTAGAGAGTAGAATTCAAACTGTACCAGTAAACTTTAAATATTCCACTTCCGACCCTTTAATCATCTCCGTCGCTTTTTGTTCAAACAGTTTGTTCTTATGGTTGCATGATTGACAGTGGAGCCGGAGTTAGCTTAATCAGCATGGGTTTGCCCTCAAATCAGTTAAAAAACGTTGAACCGCGTCCCTCCACAGAAATTGGAATAAAG
Source organism: Trachelipus rathkii (assembly GCA_015478945.1). NCBI lineage: Eukaryota > Metazoa > Arthropoda > Malacostraca > Isopoda > Trachelipodidae > Trachelipus > Trachelipus rathkii. The sequence continues at coordinate 33,946 of JABUQX010008513.1, forward strand.
GCCATTAGTGGTTTAGTTCGTGACCACACAATTCCCATTGATTTTTATTTTAAAACGCCTTTATTCTTACCCGATAGTAGTTTTGTAACAAAACCATTATATTTTTAATAATTCCTACGAAATTAATGCCTGAGTTGATGATCTTGGAGGCTGCATCATCGAAGGAAAATGATTTACTCCCTGACCTGACCACTGGAGCATTGGTACATCGCATAGATGATATAATAGAAACAGTAGCCAACGATCACAGCCAGTGTATCCCCTTCTTTAAGGGGATGGAACGGGAAAAATATTTTTTTAATTTTATTGGGATAAATGATACTCCATTCGAAAGAGAAAAGCAAGCTCTAAAATTTTATTTTGATTGCATTTGCAAATTTGATTTTGAAGTAATTTCAATCCAAATGTCATGAATCAGCAGAAGTCTCTTCATGCATTTTCTAAAGAAGATTTTTGCACAAAAAGATTTTCTAAACACCAAACTTCCAAAATATTGCATCACATATTTTTATAAAATATATAAAACATAGCAGCAAAAAATTTTTTTTTTTTTTTTTTTGCAAAATATGGCCTATTTTTCTTTTTTCCTAAAACTATAAAGTTATTAAAAACATTAAGATTTATTATATTTGAATGAGTGATAAATTAAAATATAGCTTAATGTATATAAAATCGAAAACATGTGAGAAAACTATAAAAATGTCTGGTGGATTTTTTGCTATATCCCAAAATATCAACTCTATGTAGAAAAAAGTATTTTTGTGTGATAAAGCCAAGAAGATGAACCGCTACCAACGGCAACATCGTTGGGTATACAAAAAATAACAATTAATGAAATAATGTTTATCTTGGCTAAATCTATATGTTCTGAAATTTTCATTTTAATCGGATGAATAATAAAAAAGTTTTGTGTCACCAATTATTTGAAATCTACTTTAATTATTTCTGCCAATTCAAAATTAAAAAATCGTGAAAACCTTTTTATTTTGTGTCCGATTATTACGAAATTTTCAAAGCATGTATAATTTGGGAAGATAGACATATTTTGTTAAGATAAAAGTTTTGTATGTCAAACGGTTTTGCAGCTGCTCTTGGGAAAACTTCAAAACTTTCAAAAGTTTTCCTGTTACCAGCGGCAAAACCGTTGGACATAAAAAATATTTATTTAAATAAAAAATTAGTATCTCATTGAGATATAAAAGCTATAAAAATTTCACTCTCATCAGATGAATAATAAACACGTTGCAGACCACCAATTTTGAAATTTTCAGAGCATAAATAATTGGGGAGGATACACACTTTTTTGTTTGGATATAGTTTTTGTATGTCGAACAGATTTGCCACTGTTCATGGGAAACATTTTGAAGTTTTCAAAAGTTTTCTTGTGATTAGCGGTGAAACCATTGGGAATACGAAATATTAATCTGAATAAAATATTTATGACTTGTAGAGTTGCACAAGCTGTGAAAGTTTCATTGTAATCGCTAAATATTTAAAAGTTAACATGCACATAAATAAGTAATAGCCTATATAATTTTTATTTTTTTTTTTTTTTTTGCAAAAAAAATAAAAATTATGATAATTTGTTCATTATTCATCCGATCAATATGAAATTCAGATATACTATAATTTCAGCAAGATTTTTGATTTCAGAATATTTTTTTGGTACCCAAGGAGTTTTAATTTTATACGAAACTTTTGAATTTGAAAATTTTCCCATGCCCAGCGTCTCTATTATGTATAAAAAAAACTTTATCTAAACAACAAATGTAAATCTTTTGACTATACATGCTCCGGAAGTTTTGTGCTGATCGGATTAATAATAAAAAGGTTATCACGATTTTTCATTGACTTCCCAAATATTGACCCTCCCCCAAGTACCCCTGTGTGTAATGAATAAAATATTTTTATTTTTTAAAAATACCCAAACCATTCGGAAGAACAGTAAATTCTACCCTAGAGAGTATTAAAACCTAAAAATCATAGGATTGATGATTTTTTATTCCCAAAAGTTAGGTATCCCCTACTGAGATGTCCCCTTAGCTGTATAAACATCTATTCAGTTAGTATTCCTCCTTTTTCTTGTCAAGTGTTGGATGTGAAAGCAAATTCCACCAATCCGTTATCCTTGGTGGGTTTTCAGGGGCAAACTGGGGATCACATGGTTCCAATATCGGGAGTGGTGAATTTGGATTCTTCAAGTAAGGTTGCTGTTATCAATACTTCTGAAAAAGTACAGTTCATTAGGAAAAAGGGGGATCTAGGAAAATTTATACCCCTCATGGAAGAAAACAATTTGCAAGTAAAAGCTTACACGGTTACTACTTTGACCTCTAATACTATTCAAAGTATGGAGAGTTGGACCAAAAAAAATTAAAGGATGAATTTTATTTTTCTGAAATCCCAATAGACAAGCATCAAAAGAAGTCTTATGGAATTGCTATTAAAACATCAGGAGGCGTTAAGTTTTGGTGATCATGATATGGGTGTGGCTACTAATATAACTCACACCATTGAAGTATAAAGTTTGCACCCAGTCAGGTTACCTGTTAGACGATTCCAGGGATCACTGACCCAAGAAATCGAACAACATTGTCAAGAACTATTAGAACGATATTATTCGCCCTAACAAATCTCCATACTCCACTCCTGTGGTTCCAGTCTGTAAGCCCTATGGAAAGCTGCGTTTGTGTATTGACTATCGTAAGCTCAATGATGTCACTAAAATGGACTCATTTCCTTTACTGAACTTGATAGATATGATTTAAAATATGCATGGAAATAATTATTTTTCCACCATAGATCTTCTTTGTGGATATTATCAAGTGTCGATGGAGCCGGATAGTGTCAAGAAAACTGCTTTTTCCACCCCTTTTACCTAATATGAATATTTACAAATGCCCTTTGGAGTAAAAAACGGGCCCGCCACTTTTCAGCGTGGCATGGTGCTTGCATTGACTGGGTAACATGGTCCAAGGTGATGGTCTACTTAGATGATATTTTCTGAGCAAAATGGTTGATGATCATCTGGTCACTTTGGATCATGTCCTTTCAACTTTAGAAAGTGATGGTTATAAATTAAAACCAAGTAAGACTTGTCTCTGTCGGACTGAAGTGGAATTTTTGAGCCACCATATTTCACAATGGGGGATCCTTCCTCTTCAGAAAAATGTAAAAGGAGCCTTGGAGTTTCCCAGACCAACTACGGTGAAACTGACATCCCAAATTGCTAACAAGTCAGTAAATCTCTGTCTTGTCAAACAGGGGGTAAAACTATTCAATGGATACCTGAATGTCAACAGGCATTTGAAAAGTTAAAACAGGCCTTGGTTAACTCCCGCTTATTGGGTTTCCCTGACTACAGCCCTGACATATCTCCTATGGAGTTACACGTTGATGCCTCTGATGTTGATGCTGGTGCTTGCTTATCTCAAGTACAAAATGGGGAATGTAAATCCATTGCATTCATATCTATGACGTTCAATGGAGTACAGAGGAATTAGCGTCAGGCGGGGTGACTCGGACCACCTTAGGCATAACTTGGTCTCCCGACTCTCCCCTAATGCACATTTTGGAAATTACCGACTTTAGGGCTTGATTTTTCCAAAAAAAACAATTCCAAAAATGTGGCTAATGCTGAGCCTGATATCAGCTTTGGGTAGCTAAGGTGGTCCGAGTCACGCAGCCTGACGCTAATTCCTCTGTACTCCATTGAACGTCATAGATATGAATGCAACGGTTTTACATTTCCCATTTTGTACTTGAGATAAGCAAGCACCAGCATCAACATCAGAGGCATCAACGTTTTTTTCCCAACCCTAGTCAGGGCTGTAGTCAGGGAAGCCCAATAAGCGGGAGTTAACCAAGGCCTGTTTTAACTCTTCAAATGCCTGTTGACATTCAGGTATCCATTGAATAGTTTTACTCCCTGTTTGACAAGACAGAGGTTTACTGATTTGTTAGCAATTTGGGATGTCTTCGATAAAAATTCACCATCCCTAGGAATTGTCAGTTTCACCATAGTTGGTCTGGGAAACTCCAAGGCTCCTTTTACATTTTCCTGAAGAGGAAGGATCCCCCATTGTGAAATATGGTGGTTCAAAAATTCCACTTCAGTCCGATAGAGACTAGTCTTACTCGGTTTTAATTTATAACCATCACTTTCTAAAGTTGAAAGGGCATGATCCAAATTGACCAGATGATCATCAACCATTTTGCTCAGAAAATATCATCTAAGTAGACCATCACCTTGGACCATGTTACCCAGTAAATGCAAGCATCATGCCACGCTGAAAAGTGGCGGGCCTGTTTTTTCCTCCAAAGGGCATTTGTAAATATTCATATTAGGTAAAAGGGGTGGAAAAAGCAGTTTTCTTGACACTATCCGGCTCCATCGACACTTGATAATATCCACAAAGAAGATCTATGGTGGAAAAATAATTATTTCCATGCATATTGTAAATCATATCTATCAAGTTTGGTAAAGGAAATGAGTCCGTTTTAGTGACATCATTGAGCTTACGATAGTCAATACACAAATGCAGCTTTCCATCCGGCTTGCAGACTGGAACCACAGGAGCGGAGTATGGAGATTTGCTAGGACGAATAATATTTTGTTCTAATAGTTCTTGACACTGTTGTTCGATTTCTTGGGCAAGTGGTACCTGTCAAGTGGTACCTGGAATCGTCTAACAGGTAACCTGACTGGGCGCAAACTTTATACTTCAATGGCGTGTTATATTAGTAGCCACACCCACATCATGATCACCAAAACTTAACGCCTCCTGATGTTTTAATAGCAATTCCATGAGACTTCTTTTGATGCTCGTCTATTGGGATTTCAGAAAAATAAAATTCATCCTTTAATTTTTTTGGGGTCCAACTCTCCATACTTTGAATAGTATTAGAGGTCAAAGTAGTAACCGTGTAAGCTTTTACTTGCAAATTGTTTTCTTCCATGAGGGGTATAAATTTTCCTAGATCCGCCTTTTTACTAATGTACTGTACTTTTTCGGAAGTATTGATAACAGCAACCTTACTTGAAGAATCCAAATTCACCACTCCCGATATTGGAACCATGTGATCCCCAGTTTGTCCCTGAAAACCCACCAAGGATAACGGATCGGTGGAATTTGCTTTCACATCCAACATTTGACAAGAAAAAGGAGGAATACTAACTGAATAGATGTTTATACAGCTAAGGGGACATCTCAGTAGGGATACCTAACTTTTGGGAATAATAAATCATCAATCCTATGATTTTTAGGTTTTAATACTCTCTAGGGCAGAATTTACTGTTCTTTCGAATGGTTTGGGTATTTTTAAAAAATAAAAATATTTTATTCATTACACACTTGGGGGAGGGTCAATTTTTGGGAAGTCAAATGAAAAATCGCGATAACCATTTTATTATTAATCCGATCAGCACAAAACTTCCGGAGCATGTAGCTATAGTCAAAAGATTTACATTTGTTGTTTAGATAAAGTTTTTTTTTATACAGAATAGATTTGCTGCTGTGCATGGGAAAATTTTCAAATTTCAAAATTTTCCCCATAAGAAGTGGCAAACCCCTTGGGTTTACCAAAAAAATATTCTGAACAAAAAATGTTAATCTTGCCCATTTATATATGATCTGAAATTTTCATATTGATCGGATGAATAATGAACAAATTATCATAATTTTTTTTTTTGCAAAAAAAAAAAAAAAAAAAAAAATTATATAGGCTATAGCTATATGGTGGCATGTAACTTTTAATATTTAGGCGATTACAATGAAACTTTCACAGCTTGTGCAACTCTACAAGTCATAAATATTTTATTCAGATTAATATTGTATACTCTACAACTCATCTTTATAAGTCACTGTTCACAATTCAATATTTTTCCCATGACAGTGGCAAATCTGTTCGACATACAAAACTATTCCAACAAAAAGTGTTGTATCCTCACCAATTATTTATGGCTCTTGAAAATTTCAAAATTGGTGGTCTGCAACGTGTTTATTATTCATCTGATGAGAGTGAAATTTTTATAGTTTTTATAGCTGGGAGATACAATTTTTTTATTTATCAAATTATTTTTTTATGTGCACGGTTTGCGCTGGCTCAGGCAACTTTGAAGGTTCCAACTCTCCGAGAGCAGATGCAAAAGCATTTGGTCCTGCCTGAATGCCACGCTCTGGCCGATAGATTTTGCCAATCTCGAATTATCCACGCTATGAAAATTTGGTAATATGAAGTATATAAAAGGTTTTCAGATTTTTAATTTTGAATGCAGAAATAATTAAAGTAGATTTCAAATAATTGGTGACCAAACTTTTTATTATTCATCCGATTAAATTGATATATTCAGAACATATAGATTTAGCCAAGATAAACATTGGGTTCTTAATATGTTATTTTATTGTATACAATAGTCATTGGTAGCGGTTCATCTTCTTGGCTTTATCACCACAAAGAATACTTTTTTTAATAGAGTTGATATTTTGGAATATAGCAAAAATCCACCAGACATTTGTATAGTTTTCTCTTCGATTTTATATACATTAAGCTATATTTTAATTTATCACTCATTCAATATATAAATCTTTAATGTTTTAATAATTTATAGTTTTAGGAAAAAGAAATAGGCCATATTTTGCAAAAAAAAAAAAAAAAAAATTTTTTGCTGCTATGTTTTATATATTTTATAAAATATTTGTGTATTGCGAATATTTCTGTGAAGTCTGTGTTTAAAAATCTTTTGTAGTTCAGATTCACTTTTAAAAAATGCTGAGAAAATGCTGATTATGACATTTGGGATGAAATTACTCAAAATCAACCAGACATTTTGCACACGCAATCAAAATAAAATTTTAGAGCTTGCTTTTCTCTTTCGAATGTATTCAATCATTTATCCCATTAAAATTAAAAAAAATATTTTTCAGCGTTGCATCCCCTTAAGAAGGGGATACACCTGGCTGTGTGTTGGCTACTGTTTCTATTATATCATCTATGCGATGTACCAATGCTCCAGTGGTCAGGTCAGGGAGTAAATCATTTTCCTTCGATGATGCAGCCTCCAAGATCATCAACTCAGGCATTAATTTCGTAGGAATTATTAAAAATATAATGGTTTTGTTACAAAACTACTATCGGGTAAGAATAAAGGCGTTTTAAAATAAAAATCAATGGGAATTGTGTGGTCACGAACTAAACCACTAATGGCCTTTATTCCAATTTCTGTGGAGGGACGCGGTTCAACGTTTTTCAACTGATTTGAGGGCTAATCCATGCTGATTAAGCTAACTCCGGCTACACTGTCAATCATGCAACCATAAGAACTGAAACTGTTTGAACAAAAAGAGACGGAGATGATTAAAGGGTCGGAAGTAGAATATTTAAAGTTTACTGGTACAGTTTGAATTCTACTCTCTAATTCAAGTGGAGGATCTTCTTTTAACAATGAGAATTCTTCTATGACGAATCTTCTTCAATAATTCTGATTTTTCTCTTGACGTCTGGATTGAGTCAATGACAGGATTTTTCTCCCCCAGGTGACTCAATCCTGAGGAGAGTGGTAGTTTAACTGAGAATTTGGTTGCTCAGTACTTTTTTCGCTCCATGTCAATTATCCGGTAATTCTTTTCAGGGGACATCTCTCCTGGAGAAGAGTCGGAATACGACGGTTGAGGAATACTATTCCTATTTTGTCTGGGAGACTGAGACTGATTTGTGTTCTTATAAATCACCCAGGAATCATCTTTCTTTACTGCCCATGTGCGGTATTCTTGCGAAAATGCAAGAGTCTTGAACTTTTAATGATTTTCATTCTGTTTCTGTGTTGGTCTATGAGTACACTTTATACCTGGATGTGGCCCCTGACAAAAAGGACATACCATCTTGGGTAAATTCGGTGGTGACGATGAAGCTTTATAAGACCGGCATTCTGCCCTTTCATGGCCTTGCTTCTTACAGTAACTACAAATATTGAGGTATTTGTAGCACTCTCGCATTCTATGTCCAACCCTCTCACAATACTCGTAAATCTTGATCATAGTTCTTGTCACGTTGGTGAGAAAGAATGGTCAAAAGTCATCAAGGATTTATTTTGATTATCCAGGTAATATTGACTACCAGTTTGTTTTCAGAAGGATTACGATTGGGGCCCTTGGATGAACTATAATTGTGAGGCGACCTCTGTTGGCGATCTTCTTCTCTTTTCCTCAGAACATCGGGCCAACTGGGTCCCACAGTGTTAATTTGGATTAGAATAAACCTGTTGTTTATCACCATCATATGGATCTTGCAAGATTGAGTTGGGAAAAGCATCGTTATCGCTTTCCAATCAATCAGCGTATCCCACAGTTTTTTCCCACAAGATTTTTTGGATCCTGTCCAACTCCTGCATCTTAATATATTTGCACACACTTTTTTTCCAAATAAGGTGGTAAGCTCCACAAGAATGCAGTGCACAATGAGTCATGCTCGCGCATATCCAAGCCACGATAAGCTCTTCTGGCTAATTTCTCTAATCGGAGCAAACATGCGGATTGATTCCCTGTGGTTCTGACGTGCAGAGTGATAAGCTTGAAGCTTATATTCTTCTTTGCATTTTTCTTCATCTTGATACCATTGAACCATGGTATCTCAAATGGAAAAATAATTATGGTCATCCTTGACTATCAGAGTATATTCATGTATCATAAGAAAACACCACTTTGGCATTTGTCGTAAATAACTCCTAATCAACACAAGTTTTTCAACATCTGAAATATAGATTGTGTGTCTAGGTCTAAGGACACAAAAAACCACCCTTTAAAACCCCCTTTAGAGATAAGTTATCATCATTTAAGTAATATAATTTAATGTAATATAAAAAATGATAGATTAAAAAAATTAGAAAAAAAAAAAACTTTAAAAAAACAGTGGAGAGATGTTAACAAGGAGACTCAAAAAAAAACCTTTAACCCTTTAGAGATAAGTTATCATCATTTAATTAATATAAGTAATGTAATTGGGTATGGCAATTAAAAAAAATTAGAAAAAAAAAAAAAAAATGGACAAAAAAACACCACTGTGACTCAAAAAAACACCACCCTTTAAAACCCCCTTTAGAGATTTTATCATCATTTAATTAATATAAGTAATGTAATTGGGTATGGCAATTGTTTTTTTAATAAAAAAAATTATGCTTACTGATTTTTAGGATAATTGAAAGTGGTGTTTTTTGTCACAGTGTTTTTTTGAGATACTTTGACTGGTATCTGCGTGTTTTGGTGTTGCATGAAACCACCAAATTTGGTATAAAAATGTATGAAGGATAGGCATAACAATTTAATTTGATATTTCCATATTCTGCAATGCTTTTGATGTGATTTTGGCTCAAAGTGACCCCAAAAGTGGCAAAAAATTCATCAATTTTTTTTCAGTTTTTCTGAAAATTTCAAAAAATTCCTAAAAATCAGAAAATTCAATTTTAATGCAAATAATGCATATTTGTACATATATTTGAGGTATTTACATGATGGTATTCTTAATTTGCTCTAATACATCATATAGCGTCAGGCGGGGAGACTTGGACCACTTTATATAACTTTGTCTCCCGACTCTCCCCTAATGCACTTTTTGGAAAATATTTTTTTTTTGAAGAATCAAAGCCCCTTAGTCGGTCATAAGCACACACAAAAAAATAATAATGTAAATTCTAATAATAATAGTTTTATATTAAAGTTGATGACTTCTGTAGGCGTTGCAGGGGTGATGGCCACCATTGGGGGTGAATCGGACATCTGTTTAAATTCCTCTTTACGTATAAATTCATTTAAATATTTTATTTTTACTTAATATAATTATTTTTATCAATTAAAATTCGTATAAGTAATAAAATCGTTAGCGTCATAATAAGTAACCTAATTTGCATGTATAACTTATCCTTTTGCAAGCAAAAATTTTGAACACTATTTGAAATTCGTTTTTTTATATCACTTTAATTTTTATTTGTTTTTTACTCTATATAAGTTATACAAATATAATATTTAAATTAATTAATACGTAATAAATGTCATAATATACGTAAATACAAAAACATGGTGGTCCGGTCACCTCCATCAATTTTTCGGGCGGGGTGAATCGGACGGCAAGTTAGGCCCGTGATTTTTCCACTAATACTTCTTGGATCAAAAATTTACTTTGGCGTTAGTTTAAAGCTAACATACTCGATTGTATCCACTGAAATAATTAAAATTCATCCACAATATTTCATTTTTATAACAAAGTTAACAAAATCACTTTTTCAAAGTGAAATTTATGAAGGGCATTTTGTCCCTGATTTATAACATTTTTAAAATTATAAAAACTTTTCTAAAATTAAGATAATCTAAATAAACTTGTAGTACTACTGCGCGTGGCTATATAATGAGCGAAATTTTTTTTTTTTTTTTTTTTTAATTTAATTATTTTTTAATTTTAATATTAGAGTGGACGAATCACGCCCGGTCACCCCGCCCGACGCTACAGCAAAATACTGATTGGTGTTTTTTTTTCTGTCATTTTTGAGTGTTTTTTTTTTTTTGTGATACATGACTATATATAGGCTAGTTGATGAAAATGACTCCCCCAAAAAAAGTTCTTGCGAACCGAAAAAAAAAAAACCCCACAGCCCCTAAAAAAAAAAACCCAACCTGTACAAGAGCATTTGACATAGTGTAACTGCAATAGCTTTGAAATATTTAAAGTATATTATTCAGGTTCTGCTCAGCTTATATTTATACTTCATGGGTCACTAATCTTAACCATTGAGAATTTTGAGGATTTGGTGTTAACATGGCTCTGGCTTCGTTACATGTCCTAACCATTGTTAATTTGTGGGCTGTATATAAGTAGAAATCGTGAGGAATCTGATCGTCTATCGTGATGTTTGAAGTGCTGTGTAAGAACCTGTTTTCTATCCCGAAGGCTGCGATAAATTAACATAATATGATTACGTCTGGTTGGGTAGGTTATACGATGGATTTGCATTATTTTCCTGAGAAAATGATTAATTTTCATTGATATAATTACCCCTCCTTGAGTGATCCGATTCTCTAGGATAGTAAACATTTCTGTGAGGCATCTGAGATACGTTTATTGCATGATTTCCCATATAGTCTTCTCTAATCACATTTAGTGGGTTAATTAAATCGATCTGGGGTTTATCTTCATTATTTACTGGATTACAATTATCTCTGGAATCATAATTAGTCATTGAAGGATAAACAATTGTATCTCTATGTCTCAAAGGCTGCTCCAAAGCAAACAGAGGTGATATCCCATTAGTCAATAATGGTCTTTTGGTCTGTTCTTGATTTAAAACAGCATGTGACTCTTGATAACTCAGAGTCAAATTCTTAGTTATAATTCTTATATCTTTTTTCATCCATGCTAACATGTGTTGTAACACTGGCATGGGAAGTAATTTGTCAGGTGTTGACCTCGTCTGTTTATCCATTTCGGGTTCATGCGCATTAGAATATGGGTTTGATTCATGCCTTTGAGGTATTAACCTATCTTGTACATTCGGGTCTAATGCTGTGGCTTTGGACATCATTCTTGGTGTCCATGCCACCATGATTTTCTTTTCCATTATTAAAGTCCATGTTATCATGTTCCTCCTTACTTTCCACCACCTCTTTCGAGTTGGGGACGGGAGACGCGAGAGTTGGTCATGTCTACAATACACTGAAGCAAAAGTGGTTTTTATATTAACAAACAAAATGAAAAAATAAATTTTAAATACCAATCAATTAAAATGTTTTCCAAGACAAAGAAGTTCAACCACACTTTGTAGTGAAAGTCGAACCAGTTATTAACTATGTGTATGAATTAAAATTTTCCCTGTGAAGATGTGAAGAATCAGTGTGAACAAGTTCACAAGCAAGCACAGCAGATCGAACAGGGAGACTGGGTCCCAGTTCAGGCACCAAATTATTTTTATATATGTAACGGGGAGTGATTTAATAAAGATTAAAATTCACTCCTAATGAATCATAAACTGCAGATAAAGATTAAAAGTAAAAAAAGAAAAGAAAGTAAGAACAGATACCCCTATCCACAGGATGGAGGATAAATAAAAGCTTTTTAAAATGAACTCTGTATATCAAAGTTGCATAAGGAGTTAATTGTTTCGGCGACTAGAGCAATTAACTTTATCTGCAGGTAAATATAATAGGACCCAGGCTGTTCTGTGTGTTGCAACTACCTGTGCAAAAATGTTGGTCATGCAATATACCTTCCTATAGTTTGAAGAATCCTTTATATTTAAGAAGAGGAAATAATAGAGTAGGAGGAAGAAAAAAAGTGATTATAAAATAATTTAATAGAATTTAAACACTGGTAAGTAATATAATACAAGAAATACTATAAAGATTAATGTCTAGGATTACTCAACTGTTCTTATAGATAGCTCATAATAAATTTTCACAATGGATTTATAGTAAAAATCTATTTTTCTAAAATTTATTTTTATAAAAATCTATTTAATTAAGAGGCCCTTACTGTAAACAATTACCAAAACCTATAGTGTTATCCCTAAAAAAAAAAAAAAAAAAGCCTTTAAAATTTTCAAGTGTTAGTTTTTCAAAAGTTTTCCCTAAAATATATGGTAATAGTAGCAGCAAAGGGCTTTATTTGATTTTTTATAAAAAATATATATATATAACATACTCTATAATATATTAATATATATAGTCAGTTTACCTGGGAAAACCCACTGTTTTAAATTTTCCTTGTATTCCTAACAAAAAAAAAATTTCAAACTTTCCAATATTTTAAGAAATACTTCAATGTTCGAACTAACTTTTCAATTACTTTAAAACAATGATGAAATTAGAAAAACCACTTTTTACCTAAAAGAAACCCATCAGTTCACAGGAAAACTCACCAAAACTTCAAAAAATTCCCAAAATTCACTAAGTCAGTATTAAATGATGATAATGCATATTTTTACTTAAAAAACATGTCAATACATGGTGACATACTTATTTTGCGTCAATTTCCCATCATTCAGAGGGAATTGCAGGGGTGGGTTTTCTCATGACAAGTTTTTTAAGTGGCTTTTCCCATGGTCTTCATGTGATTATGCTGAAAAAATCCAACAAATTCTGAAAATGAGGGACTCAAATTTTCAAAATTTTCAAAAAATTTGATAAAATTCCCAAAATTCACTGTCAGTTTTAAATGATGATAATGCATATTTTCCCTTAAAAAACATGGCAATACATGGTGACATACTTATTTTGCGTCAATCTCTCATACAGAGTGAATTACATGGTGGGTTTTCTCATGACAAGTTTTTGAAGTGGATTTTCCCAGGTAAACTGACTATATAAACAAAATATACTATAATACCTATATATATATATATAGATTATATATATAGTATATATTATATATTATATAATATTATATATATATATATATATTAATATATATATTATATATATATATAATAGAAACCCTATATATATTGATATATACTCTAAATAATGAATAACTACCAAATGTGGCCGTCTCTTTAGAAAAAAAAAGTTACAGCCTCTAAAAGTGGTTAAAATCCAAAAACAAATAAAATTTTGTTTTAAGCCTTTAACCCCACATTATATTGCTAAATCAATTTTAAAATTTTCACATAGGAATTCTATAAATTAAAACTTAAGTGGGATCATGCTCGTTTTAGGGCACACGTTCAGTTATGATAAGATTTTAGTCATAAGTATACATAGTATGGCTACATAAGATTTTTCTCTGTATATACCTAAAAAAATATATAATCGAACTAGAGGCTCGAATGAGACTAACATTATGAGAAGGATGCTTGAGAGTTTTAAAACTTTGAATGGTCTTTTTAATCGTAAAGAGATCTGCCAGTTTTGGTTTTTTATTCTTTATTATTATTTTTTTAGAGTAGCTTATCTGTGATTTTTATAAAAATTGGGGGTTAAGCCCCTCTGTGAAATTACAATATATTATTAAATAAATGGTAAAAAAAAATTATTTAATTATATTTTGGTATGTTATGTAGAGGGGTGGCACTATAATAGTGTCATTTTTTATAAAAATCACGGATATAGCTACTAAAATTTAATAATGAAATGAAAATCTGCATATCTCTTTAGGAAAAAAAGGGCCTTAGGTATTTCATAGTTTTCACTTTTTCTATGAATTAAATATATTCTGACGAGTTTTTTAATTAGAATAAATGTAAAAATATGTGAAGCTTTAAAAATGTTAACATGTTATTATATATCTATATATATATATTAGTATATATATATATATATATATATATTAATATATATATTAAGGTATATATAATATATTGTATATATTATATATTATATATATATATACAATAATGAGAGGTCAAGGCGGGGTGACAATGGGCTTTAGGTATAACTGCATCTCCACCTTTTCACAAATACACTTTTCTGAATTTTTTGGATTGTGGGGTGAATTGGGCATCTTTTTTTAAATTTCTCTTTTATGTATAATTTTAATTTTATATTTTAATTTTACTTTAATATAGTATTTTAATTGTTTAATTATATTATTAGTAATAAGTAATTAAAAGTTTCACTAATGATACATAAAATAAGAGTAAAATGTGGTGGCCCAATTCACCATTTGTGGGACAAATTTTGAAACTTTTGAAATTCATATTTTTCATATAGCTTCCAGTAATTATATTTTTTATTTGAATTTTTCTTGATAGAGTTTGGAATATAATACCACTTTAGGTATAAATTCGTCTCCCGACTCTCCCCTAATGCAACTTTTTGGATTTTTTTTTTTTTGAAAATCAAGCCCCTATAGTCGGTCACTAAATTAAAAAGAATATATGTAATTCTAATAATAATAGTTTTATTAAAGTTTGAAATAACGCTCAGTCACCCCGACTGAGGGGTGAATCGGACCATTGAGGGGTGAATCGAACCTTCGGTTTAAAATCCACCGACAAAATTCCATACTTTTACTATAAATTCAATTTTATATTTTAATTTTTACTTATAATAATTATTATTATATAAAATTCGTATAAGTAATAAAAATGTCAATAATGATATAAAATTCAGAATAAAATGGTTGTTATAATTCGTGTCAAATTTTTGACACTCCTCGGACTCTTGATATTGACTTTTAAGAGTTTTTTATTTTTATTTTTTTTTAACTTTAATATTAGTAATATTATATTATTTTAAATTATAATTCTAATACATATCAACATATATATAAGGTATTAATGTATAAGTAGGCCGAAAACAATGGTGGTTGAGTCCCTCCATCAATTATTTTACCGGAGGGGTGTATTATACGGCAAAGTTAGAAGCAAGATGATAATAATTGACCACTAAATACTATATATAGAGAAAATTCAAAAATTTACTTTGCCAAGTTAAAGCTAACATACTCGAGTGCATCCAATGAAAAAATAGATTAAAATCCATCCCAATTTTTCATTTTATAACTGAGTTAAAAAACAATTACGATTTATTCAGACAGAAAAATTATAACTTAAAGGGCATTTTGTACATAATATATAAATATATCTTAAAATTAAAGATATTTTACTATGAAGATTTAAAAGAAAAGTTGTAAGTACTACCGCGTGGCTTCTGTTGGCAAAATCAAAACCCAGTCCATTAAGATTTTTTATTTTATATTAGAGTGGACCTAACCAATCCTAGAGGGGGCGGTCCCCTGCGAACGCTATAGTTGTTATTGTATTAAATTAGCTTATAATAAAAATGCAATAATAATATATGAAATAAAAACAACTGGTAGCCCATTCATCCATCATCAATTTATGATGGGGTTGAATTGCGCAAGTTAGGCGCAGTGATTAACCCTATCGTAGCTGTTTGGAACAAATATTTATTTGTTAACGTATATAGTAACATCTAACGTATAACTGAAAAATATTAAAATGTCCCAACTTTCAAATGAAAAAACAAATTTTAAACCCATTTTTCAAGTGAAATCTATTTAGGACATTTTATACCTCTATTTTATATTTTTTAAAATAAAATCTCTAGAAGTAAAGATAATCTAAATAAAACTACTACTGTTGGCTAATTATTTAAAGAAGACCTTAGATGTGCTAGAGAGAGTTCAACGTAGAGACAAAGATGATTTGTGGATTTGAGGGTAAGAGCTATGAGGAGAGGCTGAAGGAGTTAGGAATGTTTCTGTAGAAAGGCGATTTCTAAGACAGGACATGAAACAAGTCTACAAAATTTACATCTATTGAAAAATCGGAGCCAATAAATTCATTCTAGTGGCATGGGGAGACAGGGATAAAAAAGAAAAATTAAGAGAAAGATGCATTTGTATACAGAAGATTCCGTAGTTTGAAATGTATATTTTGGAATGGTTTTTAACTCTGCTGTCGTTGTTGAGTGCCACTTGATTGCAACATTTAAGCAAGGGTTGGATAGGTTAATGGATGGGTTGGGTATCAATATAATTTTTAGACGAAGCCAAATTGGTGGTTTTTAGTTCAGTAGTTATTACTGTCATGCTGCTGTACATAACTTAGTTATTTAAGGTATGGTGGATGGTTTGGGTACTATATAATTATTTTTTTTGACTGCAATTGGATGATTTGTTACAGTAATTTGACAAGCTAGGGTGCTTTGTGGATTTTCAAGAGCATGTTTGGTTGGTGGGTTTGACTGGGACGTCTCGATAGGTTCATGTGACTTCTTACTGTCTATATTTCAATGTTTTTATATGAATGTGAAAAAAAAATTTATTTTTTTTTTCTTTTTTTATTTTATATTAACGGTGGGCATTGACTGCCCCAAAAAGGGCGGCCCTTGGTCACCCGCCGAACGTATATTGCTATTTTATATCATATTTTCATTTTTTGATCCGGGTGGGCTTTCAGCCACAATTATATCTCCTGATCTAGTTTGCTCGAGGGTCCACAGATAAAAATACTATATAATACTAATACTGAATTAAATATATTAGAATAAATAAAAATAAGAAACAATTACATAATTCTATTAAAGTTAAATAATAATAAGAGCTTATAAAAAATTGGCAATAAAAAAACATTATTAAAATACGTTAAAAGAAAGTTTAAACTCTTTTCAAATTCATTTTTAAATTTACTTGTACCGTAATTCTTAACTTGTTCAAAAGTATTGATATAATAGAAGAAATGAAATGATAGACGCAAAATACCTAAGAGTCAAAAAAAGTTACCTCCTGAGTCTTTAACAATCAATCTGCATTTTCTATAAAAATATTTTTTAAATCAGCATTAAATATATATCTCTAAAAAAATAATATGAAGCTTATAAAAAATGAAATGAAATATTTGGCTGCTAAAATAAAGCTCTGAAAGTTTAAAATTTCCATAGGCTTTCTTTTAAAAAAAAATTAGTGGGCCTCTGCTCTTTTTTGGGGCCATCCTAGTTCAAGGTTATGATAAGGATTTGTTAAGTATACATATATTTTCTCTGTGTATCCTTAATAAAGCTTATCATGACCTGTCTAGCAGGGTCCTAAGAGACTAACCTGGTGGACAAAATGAAAAAGTTATGGGTGTTTTTTAACTTTGAGAGGCTTTTTAACTTTATTTCCTAAAGAGAGAATTATTTTCGTTTATTTATATTTTTTTCGGTATAGGCTATAGGCCCTATATCCTGTGATTTTTATAAAAATCGGGGTTCACACCTCTCTGCACTACTATACCATAATTTCATACTGATAAAGTACATCTAATGTTGATGGTTTTAATAATATAGTATTTACTTTAAAGTTATGCAGTGAGACCACAGAATTAGATTGTGGTGAAACTCTACATTTACCCAAAATTTTGGTAGGCACGTTTGAATTTATGATTCAATAAATCAGCTTTAATCTAAATTTTTTCCAAATGTTGATAGTTTAATTATTTGCTTATATAATCCATAACAGTAAATCTGCAGCACAGATAATTATATTATCGAGTAAACCTGCCCTACGTTTCATTGGCGAACAGAACCAAAAAACCCAAAAAGAAAGACAAGGAATAACAAAAGTGACAGATTTTGAAGAAATATAGTGCGGGAGAGAAAAACAAATTAGGCTAGAGGTAAAGTGGGAAAATTAAGGGTAAATTTTGGTGATTCGTTATTAATATATTGTTGGTGGCTTTTACAAGTTTACAGTGCCGTAAGCTTAGCAATGCAAACAAAAACGAAATGGGTTTATGTAAATAATAGAGAGATTCTCATTCCAAATCACGACCCAAAATTCATAACAGGTTTAAGTTGCGCGTGTTTTTGCAAGCAATGTTTAGGGTATTATAACATTATTACACTATAACGCAATAGCACGCCATAACTTGACCATTCTTAAGAACAATATAGTAATGCATTAATATATTTTTTAAAAGAGCTCTAAAAAAAATAAAAAATATTGATAAAGAATTACTACTGATTTATTTGTAACTCTGCATTCCCGTTTTTGGTATAGTAGGATGGGTGTCACTCGATTTCTATTAAAAATCCACGGGTTACTCGATTAAAAGAATAATAATATAAATGTAACTTTTTTTTTCCTAAAGAGAGCAGCATATTTTCTACTTATCTTTTATATATATTTTTTACTAAAGAAACGGCATAGGTCTATCATTTTTTATAAAAAGGGGGTTTAATCAGAAAAACTATTACCCCATTTTTTTGCGCATTAAGAGATTCAACATTCATGAAAACATTTTTAATTTATGAAATATAAACCTTTTTTTTTATATTTTTTTTTTTTTTGGGGGGGGGGGGTAATAGTTGAGTTCACTCAAATAAAATAACTCTTTTTTTTACTATGCAATATGTATGTTATAATATTCCTATAACAATGCTGCAATGTTGTTTATAAAATTGGCAAATTTCATACCTATAGGTTATAGTCAGGTTTGGGTAATCTAGAGAGATTTTGATACCATATCTGATAATGTAAAGATTGAGAAATTTTGAATTTGTTACATATTATTAAATAGGTATGTATATATATTTATTTATATATATATATATTATATATAATATATATATATATATATATAATAACTATATCTACTATATCTTATAAAATATTATCTCTTCTATATTCACAAATATTGTAAGGAGATAGCCGTGTTAAAAACATATATATATATATATGAAAAAAATCGAAATTTTAAGTTATATTTATACTTAAATATTTTTCTACATTTAGAGTTTTTAATATTTATCGAACAATGAAATAATAAAAATACTTATGATATTTTAAATTTTTTTTGAAAAATTACAAGTTTTCAAAAATTGAATTTCAGGAGAAAAGATTAGGTTTCTAAAATTTGTTATATAAATACTTATTCTTTTGTGCTTTGGTCCAACTAATTATAATTAATATTTAAATGTTTAAAATGAGTTAATAATATCATAGAATTAATTTGGATTGAAAAACAAATTCTAAGTTTATTTTTTATTACATTTTGCAAACGTTGATTTTTTACAAATTTTGAAATTTTTTTTTCATTGTCTTATGATAAGATAGCATTGAAAAAATGAATTATGACAATAATTTTTAATATTTTAATATAATATAATATTTCACTTTTTAAACCGAAAATTGGCACTTTATATTAGCGATAGGCCTATGTACGCACATCTCACGTAAAATTTTTGCCGGAAAATTTTTTCACAATTTATATTTAATTATGACAATAAAATTTTTTTAAAATTTTTAATTTTAATTTTTTGCCTTTTTAAAAATAGGCTTTTTTTTTTTTTTTTTTTTTTTTTTATATAGAGTATGTACGCACATTTCACATGATTTATTTTTAATCCTTAACTAGATAGAGCAAAAGTTGTATAGAAAACATTTAAACAATGTCTATATTCTACATGCATAACAATTAGAAAAAATATTATTGAAAAGCTAAAAAAAATAGGACTTTTATTGTCATGTTTATAACAATTTTACATTGAAATATTTGCGGTTTTTCCCCGAATTGAAAACTTAAATACTTTAAAAAATAGCTTATTTTTATATTTTTTACATGGAAAATGTTAAATATAGACTTCCCAATCATCTAACTCAAAATTCTGATATATTAATTCTACAGGGTCTTACGAGGTTTAGAAATTTTTTTGCAAAAAAAAAAATTTTTTTTCAAATTTGGGAATTTTTTTGACTAGTAGGTGTAGTTATTTAACTTAAATTTTTTATTGGTTAAAATTAATCTATTTGCTATTTAAAAAACCTTTTACTATTGAAATTTTTTTAATTTAAAAAATTTATAATTTAATATAAACCTGAACCGGATTTTTTTTTCGCCATCTGTGAGGCTTTCCCCCTTTTACGTATTATATATTATAATATATGTATTATATTATATAACTTATTATTATAATATTATATATTATTATATATATTATATATTTTAATCTCGTCTTTCTCCCAGAAAGAGGACTGGCGC
>JABUQX010008514.1:0-36496 GCA_015478945.1 Trachelipus rathkii
ATTATGATAGATTATGATATATTTAGTATTTGATGGATAATGGTATATATATATATATAGTTATCAAAATCTAATAGTAGTCTATTTATTATTTCGATGTACTATATATACTCTCAATTAGTATCTTACTCTTTATAGTAATAAGTATACTTCAGTATATTATTACATCAGATAAGTCTTTAACTATTATGTTATTATTGTATTAGTATATCTAAGTCCTTAATCTCTCTGTAAAGAGAGGCGAAGCGAGGAGGAAGAGAGAGAGCGATGAAGGCGAGAGAGGAGACGAGACGAAGCGACGAAGCGCGGTAGAGAGAGCGACATTTGCAGCTACAACATTGAGTTCTTATAAGATGGTGTATTCCAATTATATTCATTGGCTCACTTCGTTCTTTACTCACTATCTTGCGGAAAATCAAAACGATAAATTTTTAATTTGATTTATGTTGTTGGTTGTGTTTGTTGTTGTTGTTGTTGTTGTTGTTGTTGCATTGTTGTTGTTGTTGTTGTTGTTGTGGCGATGGTGTTGATGTTTGATATAATTTTAAAGACTATTATATATATATAATTCATATATATATACTATTTATATATATATTATTATATATATATATATATATATATATATATAATATATATTATATATATATATAGTTATTATATATTATATATTATATACTATGTGAAGAGAGAGAGAGGAGAGAGCAGAGAGAGAGAGAGAGAGCAGAAGAGAGAGAGAGAGAGAGAGAGAGGACGACGAGAAGAGAGAGTAAGAGAGAATTTGACCTACATGGTTCTATTAATGTGTTTCAATTTCTCTTTTATTCTAAATGGGACTCAAAAAGATAATTTTGTGAAAAAGTTTGATTCTCATTGATTGTTGTTGTTGTTGTTTGTTGTGTTGTTGCTTGTGTTGTTGTTGTTGTTGTTGTTGCAGGCTGTTGTTGTTGTTGTTGTTGGTTTGTGCGATGGTGTTGATGTTGATATGTGACTTTTTAATTATATTTATATAATATATATAATATATATATATATATATTTATTATTATATATTATATATATAATCTTATATATATACTATATACTATATTCATATATAATATTGAGAGAGAGAGGAGAGAGAGAGGAGAGAAGAGAGCTTTGACTACATTGGTTCTATAAATGTGTTTGCATTTTCCACGTGTGCCTTCAGTACAGACAGTCATTGTTTTTTGTAAAAAAGCTTTGATGCAGTTGTTGTTGTTGTTTAGTTGTTGTTGTTATGATTGTTGTCGTTGTTGTTGTTGTTGTTGTTGTTGCGGTGTTGTTGTTGTTGTTGTTGGTTGTGGTGATGTGTTGTGTTGATGTGTGACTTTAAAAAATATAATTATATATATATATTAATTATATTTATTATTTAATTATAGTATTATATTTTATATACTTTGCCACAAGTATAGGAGTATATATATGCATTTTATATTATATATTATATAATATATATATATATATTATTGAGAGAGGGGAAGAGAGAGAGGAAGAAGATGAGAGAGAGAGAGATGAAGAGGAGAGAGAGAGAGAGATAGAGAGAGAGAGAGAGAGAGAGAGAGAGAGAGAGAGAGATTTGACCTACATTGGTTCTTTAAAGTGTTTCAATTTCTCTTTTAATTCTGATTTTGTATTTAAAGATAATTTTGTGAAAGTTTGATTTCTATTATTGTTGTCTGTTATTGTTGTTGTTAGTGTTGTTGTTGTGTTGTTGTTTGTTGCAGCTGTTGTGTTGTTGTTGTTGGTTGTGGTGGTGGTGTTTGGCATTTTTGGTGATTTTTAAAAAAAAAAATATATATATATATATATAAAAATATTATATATATATTATTTAGTATTAATTTATTTATATAACACCCCTCTATAACATATTATATTAATATATATTATATATATTCATATATATATAATTATATATAATATTATATATATATATTATATCTATATTATAATATTATATAATATAAGATGAGAGGAGAGGAGAGAGAGAGAGAGAGAGAGAGAGAGGAGAGAGAGAGAGGAGAGAGGGAGGGAGAGAGAGAGAGAGAGAGACGAGAGCGAGAGAGAGAGGTGAGAGAGAGATTTGACTACATTGGTTTATTAATGTGTTCAATTCTTTTTCTATGGGGACTCAAAAAGATAATTTGGAAAAAGTATTGATTGCTATAACTTTCTGTTGTTGTTATGTGTTTTGTTGTTGTTTGTTGTTGTTTGTTGGTTGTTGTTGTTGTTGGTTGTTGTTGAGCTGTTGTTGTTGTTGGTTGTGATGTTGTTAGGGTGGTGCTCCTAAATTTGTGCTTTTACAAAAAAAAAACAAATATATATATCTATATATTTATATATATATTATATTATAATATATATATTATATATATATATATTATATATATATTATATATATATATATATTAATATTATATTTTTACACAATTAAATTGAATTAAGATAAATATTGTTTGGAGACACTTTTTAGCAATAGAAATAAAAACACAAACACATTAAGGTGGGATAAAAAAAATAAATAATATTTTAAATAATATAAATAATTAACTCCTTTGAAAAAAAATGTGTTTTTTTAAAAAAAAACCTCACTCTAACACTGGACTTGCAGTTGTTCTGACAACAACGACTTCACTTTCATTATAATAGGGGACGACGGAAGCGGCCTTCAGAATGACATTCACTTTTTTCCGATGACATTGGAAAACCTGTTTTAGGGTAAATGTATGTGTCACTTTCTCGAAAACTCTCATTTCACAGTAAAAAACAACATTAAGAAAAACAAAACATCTATATATATTATATGATATATATATATATATATATATATTTATATAATATATATATATATATATATATATATACTATATATATATTATAATATATATTTATAATACTATATATATATTTATATACTATATTTATGATATTTAATAATAATAAGAATAATAATGATATAATAAATATAAAATATTATAATAATAATAAATAATAATTAATAATAACTAAATAATAATAATAATAATTATAATAATATATATATCTATAATATAATAATAAATATAATCAATATAATAATAATAATAATCAATAATATAATAATAATAATATAATAAAATAATAATATATAATATAATTAATAATAATACTATTAATAATACTATAATTTTATAATACTTAATACTAAAATTTTATAATAACAACTGGGGAAAAAGCAACCTCGCTTTTAGGATTCTAAATGATTACCGGACCGGTGGCGTGTCGCTGTGGTGGCGGACGCGGAACCGGACGCAACCGGAATCGGGCGGTGAACCGGACGTGCGTTGGAGCCGGAGCTGCTGCTGCTGCTGCGCTGCGCGCGAACAGAACGCTAAAGAACCGAAACAAAGGGATGAATTCAGGTCGATGCGGAATCGGGAATGGAAAATTGAAAGTCGAATGCAAAGCAAGCGCGAGACGGAGAGGAGACGCTGAAGGTAACGAAGGATACGTAGAAGGGGTTTAAAAACAAATCAAAGTGTTTCA
Organism: Trachelipus rathkii; assembly: GCA_015478945.1. Lineage (NCBI taxonomy): Eukaryota > Metazoa > Arthropoda > Malacostraca > Isopoda > Trachelipodidae > Trachelipus > Trachelipus rathkii. Next base: position 3,553 of record JABUQX010008514.1, read on the forward strand.
CTTCTTAGCCTAATATACATATAATAATATAATAATGATAATCAATAAATAATAATTAATAATATAATAATAAATAATAATATAATATGATAATAATATGTAATAGGGGGATGTGGCGTCTATCGCGCGCTGAGTAATCTCGGCTGCGCGAGATACGTATACGCTCGATCTAACTCTCGTTAGGTCCAACTCACCCATTGCTGATCACTGGCCACAATGGGCGATAGCGCACTATCAGCGGTCGAACACTTGGGGTGACCCCTCTATATACATCTCTACCAGACTGAATTTACACTCCGATTCGAGCTTATCAATACATACATTTATTCGCAAGTTTCAAGACTATACTCTTATACTTTTTGAGAAAGCTGCTAGCGTCAAACTCCTGCTATCACTACTCAGAATATAGTTGTTATTATTGCATATTAGTAATTTTTAAGAAATATCTCTCAAATTGTTATAAAATAATAATAAAACTTAAAAAAAAAAAAACCTTGCAGCTGGCTTTTTTGGGTTTTATTAGGGTGGGTTTTTGGGTGGTTTTTTTTTGGGTGGGGTTTTAATACCAACCCTGGCTCTATTAGCTTGTTAATTCTTATTCCTCTCGTAAATACCTTGTTCTAATGTTTGTTAAATAAAACTATCATATCAGCCAACTATACTAGCTTGTTAATTATAAATACTCTTTACTTAATCCTCTCTATCTTTCTTTTTATCTATCTTATTACCTTGTCTAACTTAGTCTAACTAATCCTAACCTAACTTGACATACAAACATAACTTTAAATAGCTTGTTAATTATAGTGATTCTCTCTCTCTCTCTCTCTCTCTCTCTCCTCTCTCTTCTCTTTTCTTCTGTCTCTCTCATTATTTCTCTCTACTCTCTCTCTGCCTCTCTCTCACTTCTTCTCTCTCTCTCTCTCTCTCTCTCTCTCTCTCTCTCTCTCGCAACACCTTATATAACTTAGCCTAACCAAACCTAACACAGCCTTACTGTTCAGATGATTGATTCTGTTCTAACATGTGAAGGCCGCCATTTCTGTAACGTTATACATATGTATCCCGTTTTCTTTTGTATGCTGAAACATTTATATTTTCATATATTTGATATTAGCATTTTTTTTTTTTTTTTTTTTTAAGCGTTAACTTTATTTTTTAAATATAAAAAAAATTTATTTTATATTTTTTATTATATATTTTGTATTAAGTTTTTATGTTTTATTTTACAATTACTGGTTTTTTTTTAAGTTTTTTATATTTCATGTTTTATTTTTATATTTACTCTCTTGTTTTAAGTTTGTTATATTTTGTTTTATTTTACATTTATTGTTTTGTTTTAAGTTCCTATATTCTATAAATTTTATTTACATTTACTGTTTTGTTTTAATTTTTTATTTAATTAAAAAATTTTATTAATTTTTAAATTTTTTTATTATTTTAAAATTTTTACCTGTTCTGAAAAATTATATTCATTTTTTTAAAATTTTATTTATTTTAAATTTTATTTATTTAAATTTTTTTAAAAAGTATTGTTTTTACTAAATTTTTATTAATTTTATTAAAATTTTTATTCATTTTTATTAATATTAATTATTATCATAAACGTAAGTATCATAAATCAATGAATCAATAAATCAAAACCGCAAAACCGCAACATAGCCGCAACCCTCCCTCCGTGATCTGTTGATCAAATGATTAAAATCATATTTAAACTTCTTTTTTTGTATTATAAACTCTTTATTGTTTTTTTTTTTAATTAAAATTCGTGTTTTTATTGACCCTAAAGCATTAATGGAGAGCAATAGATGAGTCGGCAGTAGGGGAGCGATTAATTTTATTTTTTCTGTTTGACTTTTTATTTTGTAGATTCTAAATATGACATTTATTGCTTTGACCCAGTTTGTAATATCGGCTTCATCAAAGCTTGGTAATTTAATTGGACACACAATCTTGAAGTGAGTTTGGCGCGTTTGTGTTTGAGTCGCTGGGTTTGAACGCGTTGTCTTCTTTGCGCGGAAAGGTTGGCTTATGCCGTTGTGGAATTTGTTGTTTCGTTTTCTTTTTTGAAAGGTGGCCCTTTTCCGTTTGATTTTTAGACAAGGCTTAAATTTATTTCCCGCCATGGTTAGCTTTTTGGGACAAAGAAATGTTTGTTTAGGAAATTTTCAAACGTTTTTACTTAGCGACGCTCTTCTGTTACTACGCGTCTTTTTGTTTTTGTTCTTTTTTGTTCAAATTTGAATTTTTACAACGACTTATATTTATTATTATTTTTGAGATTATATATTGTTTATTTCTTCACGTTGTTTTAATATAAAATTAGTTCGATTTGTCCAAAATACAATACAACTCATTTTTTCGGAATGTCACTCTCATGTCACTGAATATTTTTTTTTCCAAACCGTTTTGATTACACCGGCAATTTTTCACTGTAATTGTTTTTATTTTTAGTTTGATTAAGCACAGTTAATTTTGTTTCACACACTCACTCGTGGATTTTTTTGAACAGATTTGATCCATATTTAATTTTTCAAATTTTCTGACTCCAGATCAGAGGGGGGTTTTCATTAGTCACTCTGGGGTCACCAGAGATGTGGGCTAAGATTAACTTAGCTATCAAATGATTAATGAGATGTTATTAATCCAATTTGTGGTTTGAATAAGATTGCATTATTTCTTTGAGTTTATTAAACAGATCACATGAGAATGGAATTTTCACAAGTAGATATTTCATAATAGGTTTCATTTGACAATGAGAATAATAATAATTGATTGCAATTAGAATTTTATGATTTATACATGATTTGTAATAATCAGCGTATAACGGAAGGTAGATGCAAGCAGCACTTCCTTCTCTGCGCTATGTCCGTGGCCCACTCCGTGTTCAGCTTCGGATTTGCTATTCGAGTTCTATGCTAATATTTGAATCTTGAGCACGCCTACCCAAAGGGGGGTGAGTGTGCGTCTTTTCTAACAGTTTTATATAAGAGATGGCTTGGTAATACATTCAAATAATGTTAAAGGATTGTACATGGATTTTAGGCAAACATGCTTGTGCTTACAAGCTTTGCATTTAATTACTTATGAATTATTTTCAGTCCAATATATATATATATTATATATCTATATATATATATATATATATATATATCTTACTATATATATATATATATATATATCTATACTCTTATAATTATATTAAAATCTATCATATTATATATATATATTATATTATTTATATATATATATAATATAATTATTATAATATATTATATACTATATATTATATATAAATTTCAAAGAAAACTTTTAAGATAGTATCCTTTTGCAAAGTGAGAAATTTTGTACAGAAAAAGGAAAATTAGGAAGACAGAATTTTTTCTTTTCATAATTTTATTATTATTTCTTTTTCCCGTTCCCCTTATGGATCTTTATTTTTCTTCTCTCTCGCGCAGATCCCGTGAGCAATATCGTCATACCCACGCTTTTCCCAAAGCTGATAAAATGTTTGCTATTTCATCCTTACATAAGTTGCCAATTCGTTACATTGTTGATCTGGTTATAATTTTTATTTAACTACTCCAATAGATTTAAAATTCATCACAAAATTGTTTATTTCCTTTTTCTCATCCATCTAACATGTCCTCGGATCTGATTTCTCACTTGACCTTCAATTAAATATATAACGTCTAGGCCTTTTCCCTATGAAAAATTCTTAGGACATATAATCCACTTTTCGTTTGGCGCGTGAATATAGTTACTTTCTTATATTAATTATTATATTTACGTGCTCTACATGGGGAAAATTTACCAAATAAAATTTCTTAAAATTTTATTTAGTTTAACTAAGGAATAATTCCCAAATTAATTGCTTACTTCCTGAAATTTATATTTCTTTTTTTTCTCCTTCTCCTCCGCGAACTATAGACACATTACGTAATCAAGTACCTTAGCTTTCTGGCGATCCACGGTTCCTCACTTTGACTTTGTAAGTTATTATTGTACCTTGTGTATCCCCGAAGCTGTTCCCAAGATTCCTGGTAAGCCGGCTTTGTTTTTATTACTCAATTAGGTTCATAGATATTTTTCTTCACTGAATAGAATCTAAGAATAATAAATAAATAAATACAGTAATATTTTAATAATAATAATTTAATCATAATAATAAATGAATAATGAATAATAATATAGTAATAATAATTAATAATAGATAATAGAAATAAAAATTAAAAATAAGTAATATAAATAATAATTAATAATAATAAATAACAATAATAATAATAATAATCGAATAATAATCATAATAATAATATAATACTATAATATAATATAATAATAATGAATAATAATCAATAATAATGAATAATAATAATCAAAGTAATGTTTGCATATATAGAAAATAAATAATAATAATAATAATATATAATATTATTTTATTACTTATTATTAATTATATCAACCCGTACATTACGGGATCCTAAGTTAAAATTTCTGCTTCAATATTGGGTCCAGCTATATATTTTGTAATATCAAACAAACAGTTATTACTTATAAATATTACCAATTAAAATACAAACTATTAATGACGGAAAATTAATAAGCCCGCTTGGTGCATTAAGTATGGCGATTTTTTAAAACTATACTATGAGGTTTTTGTTTAGGCCGCGTGGGTTTTTAAGATCTAAATAATCATAATTCTTAAGGCTGAGTTCTTTGAGGCTGTCAACCGAAACGACTTTTTTTATTATTAGTGTTTTTTGTGAGAACAGATCTTAACCTATCGTACGAAGTCTAGTGATATCATAGCCTGGTCACGCCTTCATAGAGTAACCGCGGTTATTCATTCAGTTAGCAAATTCATCGATCTTTATCAACCAAGTGGGTTATCAGAGGCCTTAACTTTTTGCATTTTCCCCCCTGCATTTTTGAATGCTTTATATTTAATCGTTAATACATTGGTTCACCCCATTATATAGTGAGATGTGTTCCATGATTACAATCAATCAGTATGTGTTTATATATGTTTCCGTTACGCGTCTTATGCCTAATTAACACACACGATAAATTTAAAAATATCGAGGCCATTGTCAATCGATATGGATGATTGTATAGAATTTTTGAGATCTGAATGGGTACATGCCGCGCTAGGAATTAATGTGCGATATTAACCGGGTGAAGAGCTTTTTAGATAAAGGTGACTTTAGGACTTAGAAGGTTTATAGAAGTTTAAGAGTTTTTTTGCTTTAGATGAAAAACTTAAAATTTTAATTTTTTTTTAAAAAAGTTTTTTGTGTTTTGTCAGGTGAAAACAGATTGTTAAATATAGAATGCTAACATCGTTTTGTAAATGGCTGAGATTATAGCGTTTAATAGTAAACATTTGTAGCTTTTGCAATATATATGAAGAAAGTTCTCTTCGCATAAGATTTTTTTTCTTTTTGGAGTGTGAGTACACTCTCGTAGATAAGTGCGGAACAAGTTGTATCAGCTGAATAAGGTGAGAGACTAAGCGCCTCGTAAGATTGTATTACTTAAGAATCGAGTATAGGTTGTGGTTTCAAGATGAACAGGTCTAGAAAGGGGGAGGTGGGTACAAAATGAATGGTTTCACATTCTTAGTTGTATGAACCGTCACAAGTAGGTATTATCTCGTTATAGATAAATTGTTATCGAGTCTTGCATTTGTACTGGTAGGACGAAAAATATTTGTGCTGATGATGAGAGTCATTTGGTGAGCTAGTTTGATGTGTTAAAAGAAATTTAATGAAAGTTTTTTGTTTTTCGTTGCTAATGAATCGGTATAGGATGATAAACGTCTTTAATGTTTGGTTTCAATCTCCATTATCTTGTAACTTAACTACGAGTTTTATAAAATTTGATATCAATAGTTATTGTGGAGTTAAAAAACCAATCGATAGCATGAAGTATGCAATTGCATAAATATTCAGTATACATTTGGTTATATAATTTTCTGTAATGGAGTCAGCTAAAATCGGTCAGCCCACTTCTGGCTTCCCAGCGTTACTTTTTATAGAAAACCTACTTATCACAAGTCTATTTTTTGTTTTTGTAACACAACTTCGCGCTTAAATAGTAAAGGTATATTTTCGAATTTGCTTTTTGATTATGTTTAAATAATAGCGTTAGGATTAATATTTGTAGTATAGTGTTTCTTTTTATTACTCACGACTTTTTGTTGTATATGTGTTATCGTAGAAGACTTTGTAAGCTTTTGTAAATAAAGATTGATATTGAGTTTATACAGTGACGGGTACTAGATTTTATTCTAGAACAGTGTTTGGAGGTTATTACAAAGCTTCGACTTATAAAGTGATAACTGGGTGATCTCTATTATTCAATAGGATAAATATTTGTAGACAGGTTACAAGGGTTTGAAAAAAAGTAGAAATCGATCGGTACTTGAAGAAAAGTTTTTTTGTAAGGGTAGATAAATTTCTTGCCATGTTTCTTGTAAATTTAACTATTGCGTATTTAGAAAATTATTGGTGTGTCAATTTTATTATTATAAGGCCTATTGTGGGCCCTGAAAAAAAATTTCAAGTATGCTTTTGGGTTTTATATTTTCTCTGAGGAGTTAGGTCATTTTTATCAATGAATTTTTATATCATGTACCTGTGATTCTGCTAGAATTTTGGAGATGTACGAAACTGCTGGTATGATTCCTGGAACATTTATTTTTTTTTTTGTGCTTTATTTTTTTCCTGTACTTTACTTTAAATGTTTTACTGTTCTGTATAATTTTATTGTACTGGTTTTATAGCTTATTTTAAGTACTGGTTTACAATAAAGAAAATGTACGTAGTTCAGATTGTGTTACTAACACCCTCAAGGCTAGACTAGTGAAAATCACGAAAATTTCAATCGTGAAAGCGGCGGCGACGACTTGCCTCAAGCGAACCACTGCGTGAAAGTGGCGTTCTCACCTTTCTGAAGTTAACTAAAGAAGTCGTGAAAGCAGCGATGACTTGCTTTCAGTGGACCACTGTGTGAAAGTGGCAACTTATTTTTCTGGAAACCTCGCTGGCGGAAGTAGCGTAATTTATAACCAGTACATCGCAGCAAGTTTTGTCAAAAGTGCCAGAGAATCCAAGGGAAAGTTAAACTCCAAATCACAAGGTATCCCGTATATAACCTCATTGCGGGATTATATACATCTTTTTCTCGTAAACTATTTTAAAAGTATCATTTTTTTATTAAATATTTGCACAATAATATAGTGAAAAGAGCAAAAGTCTCATCACTCATCACAAAAACAATAAGTGATGAAAATATTTAATTCACCAAGTTTGGTCAACTCGGCCACACCAAATGCCGAAAAAAACGTTGCAAAATCAACATTGCAACAACGATTTTTCGAGCTCAGGAACCATCGGTTCCAAAACCCTACACATATGGGGTATCACACTCCCACATCCTTTGCTCACAAACCATTTGAGACTGCTCACACTTATTATCACCAGAAGAAACTGCAACATTTGACACCAGATGTGCACTTTCAATGTTTTCCTCCTTATGGACACCCTCAACAAAAATCTCGCTTACGCAGTGGCAAAAATTCCCCTAAAGAGGGAGCCAACAAATTTTTCATCCATTTCGCTACAAGAGAAGAACTTGTAAATGACTGGCGGAGACCTTCCCCATTACTCAGGAAATACAGGGAAGCTCCCAAACCTTACGTACATCCCCACAGTGGGACTCTCAATGTTCGCAGCTCAGCAGCTGATACGTTTGTAAAGGATATTTCCAATGTAGACATTAGACCTATTTATCTTAATAATGTAAATTCAAATGGGTTTAAAAGCTTTTTGCATGACAAATATAATGTTAATACTCATAACCACTATAATAATTTTTGTAAAAATTTAGCTCTAATACTTTAGCTCATAATGTACGCTTCGACAAGAATTTTAACACAAATTTACAGCATGATTTTCAAGGGGTAGAAAATTCTCTTATACCAAACAGAATAGTTAACATGACTGAGTCACAAAATGGTATCGCAAATATCAATACAAAAGTAGTTAAGGATTGTACTAAAAGTACAATAAATTCTCAGGAAAATTTATTAAAAGGGAAAATTATAGGGGACTCATCTCCTCACACTGTAAGCATAACTGAGGTTAGCATTGATATGGAAAATTTTGATACGGGCAACGCGAATGCCCATAGCGGAGACATAAATGTAGGTAGTGTTAGTATAGTAGAAAATGAAAATGGCAAAGCAAATGCCAAGGCTCTATTCCCAAATAAGATAGATAGTAGCACAAATGCATTAAGTTGGGATAATAGCCATGCTCATAGCACTAAAACACCTTTTAGTAGTTCTCCAGAGATTAAATCTTTCCTACCTCTGCCCAACAATAAAGGGCAAACTTTTTCTACCCTTCAGCATGTTATTCATATTCCTCCAGTTCACACTAAAGAACAAAGTTTATCACACTCACAAAGAAGAGCTCAGGACTCACTGATTAAAGTTCCGTATAACACTGTTTCTTTCTCAGCTCTACTTAAAAATTTAACTCACTCTCCTCCTCTAACATTTCCATCAAAATCTCAGGCAATTCCTTTGCACATTGAGGCACATCCTATACCTAAATCTCCGCAAGTTTTATCTAAATTATCAATTTCGCAAACAGAATCGAGCCTCATACTCTCACACAACACACCTGTCGAAACTCTTCCTCAAAGTTCTCATTTACCTACTCTTCCAAATAATTCATTCATTACTCCTACTCTAAACACACCTAAGAATCTTTCGCATTTTGATCCTCACTCTTCCTTTCTCTCAAAACAACAAAACCTTCCACCTATCTCCTTTGAAAATCATATATTCTTAACACATTCTACACCAGAATTAACTTTCTCATCTCTCACAACTGAAACTTCTACACTCTTAAATAAAGTCAATTACCTTCAACCATTTACGACTGAGACACATTACACACACAACTCACTTCCATATGTGAATAAACTCAAAAGAAAACTCACAAAGAGAATACCGTATTCATAATACAAAATACACTCCAATACACAACTCTTGCTCAAACAAATCAACACGACCTCATATCAAACGGAATACTTTATACCACCTATCCAAAACTTCCCTTCTGGTAAACAATCTTTCCTTCCTCACACCAGAATACATTTGTACACCAAATCACAAGGCACCTTTTAGACTCTAAAAAAAAAAAATTTCTTCCTCTCCTCGCCACCAGAGTCCATTTATATTTTGATTTTGAGAAAAATACAAAAGACATTTAAAATGCTTACAAAATTCAAAAATCTCCTAAATGGCTTAAATAAAAAACTGCCCCTCAGTTTTTTTTAAACAGTCAAACAAATTTTTTTTTAATTAAAATATAACACAAAATCAAATATTCTAATGAATTCCATTCTTGAAATTTAAAATCTCAATTATTTTGTCCCTAGTTAAATTATTTCAAATTCTTTTTTTTTCTCAATAGTGACCAGTTAGTATATATTCTCGGTTTACCTGTTGAATTAAATTAATTACTAAATAGCTAATTCTTCATTCCAATTTTTTTGCAATGTCAAACACGAAGAAAGATTTCACTCAAATTTCAATCCCTTAGCACTCAGCAATTTTCCATTACAACACAATTTCTTATTAAACCATATCTCTTTTTTTTCTTTGCCCTCCCAATTTTTTACGAAACTATCTCATGTCTCCCCCCCTAAAGATTATAACTTCTTGCTTTTACTACTCCTACACATTTTGAACCTACCACCATACAAAATAGTGGCCCCTTCCAAAGAGATCTGCAACATTTAAATTATCCTAATTTGTTTTACCTCTTACCCAGTACCAATGGCTTTCCTATAATGTATACTCTTTTCTATTCTCATTCGGTACAAAAGCACACCAACTCTTTGCCAAACCATCCTTGCCTTCAAAAAAAAAAACAAAAAAAATGATCTAATTTATATACCATCTCAACTTCTCTGTCAACTTCTCTATTCTATAGCCATTCTTAGGCACCTGACACATCATCTACCCTGTTTATATACACAACTTTCCATCAAGAACCTAAACCCCACGTCCTTTTCTCTGACCAGGCCGGAACTCTTTACAAAAGAAAACATTCAGATAAATGCTTTACTCTAAATTCAAAAATTTTAACAGGTAAAATAACAGAAGAGAAAAAACCTATGTTTTGGTTTGTGATGTCATTTTTATTATATTTTTTTTTTCACCTTATCAGAACTTCTGAATCTTTATTTTTCTTCTCTCTCGGCGCAGATCCAGTGCGCAGCCTCGTTATATCCACGTCATCTTAGCTGATAAAATTCTGTTATCAAATTTTTATGTAATAGTTGCCAATTCGTTACATTTGTTGATCTGGTTTTAATTTTTATTTAACTACCCCAAATAGATTTAAAATTCATCACAAAATTGTTTATTTCCTTTTTCTCTTCCATCTAACATGTCCTCGGACTATGAATTCCCTTTTGAACTTTCAAATAAATTACATTAATTATTAACGTCTAGGCCTTTTCCCTATGGAAAATTCTTAGGACATATAATCCACTTTTCGTTTGGCGGATGAATATAGTTACTTTCTTATATTAATTTATTATATTTACGTGCTCTACATGGGAAAATTTTACCAAATAAAATTTCTTAAAATTTTATTTAGTTTAACTAAGGAATAATTCTCAAATTAATTTCTTACTTCCTGAAATTTATATCTTTTTTTTTTCACCTTCTCCTCCGCGAACTATATACACATTACGTAATCAAACCACCTTAGCTTTTTGGCGATCCAAGGTCCCTGACTTTGACTTTAGAAGTTATTTTGGTACCTTGTGTATATTGTTGCTGTTCCCATGACCTGGCACTTACTAACTGGTTTACAATAAAGAAAATATCGTAGTTCAGATGTGTTAATATTACCTTCAAGGCTTGAATATTGAAAATCACGAAAAATTCATCGTGAAATATATATATACTATATATATACTATACTACCTATATATATATATACTACTATATACTACTATATATACTATATATATAGGTGATACCTATATATATATATAATATAGCTAACTATATATACTCATATACTATCATAATATATATATATATACCATATACTACTATATAACTATATATATATATACAACTATGACCTACTATATATATATATATACTATACTATATCTATAACCTATACTATATATATATTAGGATGGAGTGAAAAATCAAATTTTTTGACTCGAAATCGTCCTGAGGTGGCAAAAAGTTTCGGTTAGGCTCTCTCTAAGAAAACGTCAACAATTTGAGCCAATTTTGGATGGGGGGATTGTTACTCCCTCTCGCAAACAAATTCTTGAAATGGGGCGTAATTCTTGCTCATTCTCCTCAATTTCTCCTAAAGTATTGCTCTTTGTCGAAATATTATGTTAAAATAACTTTTCCATATAGCTCACTTCAAAAGAAAAAGAATGATACCAAAACCAAGCCAATTGGATTGTTCGTTTGGAAAATACGCGTAGTTTAAAAAGGAAATATGCGTTCAAGAACAATCTTAGGCTCCCTTTTGAAAACATTAAAAATTTCCTTATTCTGCCTTTCCCTCTTCTGCTCTCTCCTCTCTCTCCTCTCTCTCGTCTCTCTCTCTCTACCCCCCTCCTCCTCTCCTCTCTCTCTCTCTCTCTCTCTCCCTCTCTCTCTCTCTCTCTCTGTCTCTCTCCAACACACACACAACACCACACACACACACACAAATATATATATATTATATATATATATATATATATACTACTACTATATATCATATAATATATATATATATATATATATATATATATATATATATATATATATATATATATATATATATCTATATATAAATGTATATATATCATATAATGTATATATATATATTATATATTTAATATATATATAATATATATTATATATACTATAATATTATATATATATATATATATAATATATATATATATATATATATTATATTATTAAATATATATATATATAATATATATATATATATATATATATTTAATTATAGTAGTTTGGGGCCAGTCTCACCTCCTCCACCCTTTTTCCGATATCGGGACACTAGAGTTATAGGTTCTGAACTTGGAATATAAATCTATGATGGGATAAGCCTCGAATCGTGTAAATTTCAAAGTCTGTAGGATTGTATATAGAGGGGGTCCACCCCGAGGGTGGCTACGGCGCTCTGGCTTTACCCGCGCGCGTTGGGCCAGCTTCCTGAGCGGAATGGAGTTTAAGGCCTAACGAGCGTTTGGGCGACGCGGCCATTTGGAGGGTCAACAGAACCGAAGGTCTGTTTTGACGACAGACAACAGACTGAGAGCGCGTGCGCATACACAGACACATTATTACTTTATTATTATTATATTACGTCGAAGCCAAGTGTTTCCGAAGGAAACACTTCTGAGTTGTTTTTTTAAACCCTTCCTGCGTCTTGCTTCCTGCGACTTCCGAGCCGCAATGTCTCGCACCTCGACCACCGCAGCGCACTTGGCACGCACGACGCCCTGTACTGCAACAGCTCCGTCATCTGATATTGAATGCAATAGAGATATTTGCTTCAAACTTGGTATATGATTATTGTGAGTGATAAACGGATCACATGTGAGTTTTGGTGAGCGTAGGTCAACCCCTAGGGGGTGCTGCCCCCCTTAGTGCCAAGGTCAAATTCGTCCTGAAAACCAGGTTAGGCTCAACGTATCGGGCTAAAATTTGGATGTGAGTTACTATGAATGAAACGCAAATCCTCGTCGGAGACGAGATTAACGCTTTCTCTCGCCCCCCTCCATAATGCGGGGACGCTACCCCCACAAAAAAAGATTAATTTTGATCGTAGAAGACTGAAACTTGGAGAAATCTGGAGCCGATTCGGAGTCGGAGACGGAGACGGAGATGCGAGATCGGATTCCCCGCGTCATACCCGCGTTTAGATTCCGCCGCTTTCGGTGGTTTTGACGCTTTGGCTGTGGGACCCCCCCCCTTTGAAGAAAAACAAGAAGAAGAAATGCATGCAATGCAAAACAGAGGTAAACATATATCACTGCTGCAAGTCGAAGAAGGTCTTGCTGAAAGCAAGCGGAAAGACGAAGAATGATGGAAGATAACTTTGCAGAGGAGGTAGGCAGCAGACACCGCGGTGGTGGAAGCCCACTGCGCGTCCAAGTTCAATTAAACATTTGTGTTAATGAATACCAATATTGGTGTCTTTTTAGGGGTTATTGGACTCTGTAGATTTCGAAATAATGGTTTCAGAACCACCAATCCCAGAAAAAAAATAAATAAATACCATCAAAATAAATAATAATAAACCATTTCTTACACTTTTTATGTTTAAACTTACAAATTTACGTTTTTAAACAATGCCCTATAAGCCAGAAATCACTAAACAAGCCACCCATCCAGCCCTCCCTCCCCTATCACCCTCCTGACCATCCGTGATCTGGATCTATCGATCTATTGATTAAGGTCACTTTTTTCGAGTATCTTTTTTGGATAAACATAACATAAAATCAGTTCTTTATACAAAGATTCCAAACACATATATGCCTGACGTAACCCAAAGTTTTCACATTAAATAAAGCTAACATAACGCATCACCTAAACTAAGAAAAATAATGTACAACCGATAAACTTAACTCATCTTAAACACAGGAATAAACGGTCAACATTAAACAAAGTTTCGACAACCCCTAAACAGCAGCTAAAGTACTAACACATACCGCATCCACAAACACGTAACTTATTCACACTTGGTCAACCCTAATCTCTAACATAACAATGTTATTACACTACATGGTAAATATTTCAACTAAAATTTACTATAAACCTTGTGTAATTCCATCACTATAGACCGGTGAAAGTAAATGCCTAACGTACACACAAGTTCTTCCTATTAATAGAGCTAACATAATGTAACATGAACTAGAAATATAATACTACATCGACAAAACCTGACACAACCCACATCTTAAGCAATGAATCAAATGCTAACATTAACAAAGATCCAAAACCTTATCAACAGTAAAAGTAAACTAAACAGGACTCACAAAACATATTCCACTTCATCACTTTTAGCAACTACACCTTGACCAACATCTCAATGTACTTGAAGGTTTTCGTATTGACATTTTAACAAAAAACCTTTAGCATATCTTACCTAACCCACCACATAATCACCTAAATGGGTCAAAGACAAACAAAGTAAAAGTTTTACCCTCAGTAAAGTAAACTATGAGCATAACGTTAACTTCAACACCACAACAACCAGACGATAAACAGCCACCCATCATCAATCAAATGTAGTCAATAAAATCGAACATAGGAAGGGCAGTCAAGAACAAAGTTTTCATTTCTCATAACATACCTAATTTTTCATTGAAAAGCAGCGTTATATAAATACATAAAACATATAAATACATAAAACAAAAACATAAGTTTATTTTTAAAAATTTACATGCAACTTCAGTATTGAAATTGGGTTTTCGTACTTTTACATTTACATCAACTCTTCTAAAGATTCAAACACCCTTATAAACGGATGTACAGTATACATTGCCTTCAGCGAACACTAAACCATTTCTTTCGACCCATATTCTTGATTCAGCAGCACTCCATTTCTCCTCATAACAAGAGAGAAGCTAAACTTCTCCAACTCGATAGTTATCCCTAACGCCCTCCTGCCTATACTTCTGTAACTTTATACGCCCGGAAACCAACACATGGTTTCGGTAGTAAATATCATTAGATTACCACCATCGTGCTAACCTATGTATTATGTCCTCAAGTAATGTCACATCGTTAAGCCATGTGATGTTAATTCGTTTTTAATTTTAAGCAATGCTGTAATATTTCGATGTTCGAACTGTGAAACTATCACACGTATCGCATGAAGGTCTCAACACTCAAGGGCGTTTCCCAATAGTTGCGAACAATCAAGGGGCTTTTAATACCGTCACATATGACCGAACACAGCGTCTATCTATTATGACCTCCTCAACACTTTCACCTCTGATAGATATTCTCACTACTCGTCCGAACCATTCGGATACACATACCCTTATCACCTCTACCACTGCCAGCGCGTGATGTCGATATCTTGATGAATCCCCATCAGCAACAAACAAAATAAAGGTCTATTATTTGACGCCTTTGGTAGGAATACAAGCAATGTTCGGTATCCAATCCGGTTGAACGATTAAATATAAATGACACACTGCAGGGAATAACGAAGCTCCTTGTGAAAATATATTTCAACAACAGGTTGTAAGAGATGTGGGGAGATGACATCGTGCCAGTACAGCGAAAAATGTCCTACTGAAGGAAATCGAATGCGTAAACAACCCTTATAGGTAATGAGATTCTTTCTTCAACCAATCAGAAGAAAGTACACAAGAATCGACAACCGAACGAACCATATCAGTTTCAAAAGGGTATATATTCTTCGTTAGAACACAACACAAACAACAACAACAACAACAACAACAACAAACCCAACAACCAACAAACAACAAACAACCAACAACAACAAGAAAAACAACAACAACACAGCAACAACAACAACAATAACATAGTACAAAATTAAGTTCTTTATATACTGACCAACGAATATTGCTAACGTAACATTGTTTTTCACATTAAAATAAAGCTAACATAGCATTAAACCAGAACTAAGAATATAAGGCACAATGACAAAACCTAACACCTTAAACGCTAGAATAAACAACTACATTAACAAAGTTCCATACTTATCAACGCAAAGTAAAGTACCTAGCACAGCATACAAAACGTAACCTATTCACTCTTTTTCAAACATATCTCTAAACATATAAATGTTAATTTTACCTTAAACAGCTGATTTGGCGTAAAGCATTTAGACTATCATTTTCGGTAATACTAGCACAAAAGTGAGTTTCTTTAATTACTAACCCGAATATATGCTAACATAACAAGGTTTTTCATATGTAATAAAGCTTAACATAGCAAATCATTATGAAACCTAAGAAAATAATGTACAACGACAACTAACACAACTTAAGCATGAATAGACTCTGTTAACATTAACACAAAGTTCCAAACCTTAACACCTGTAAGTAACTAACATTGCATACAAAACGTAACCTATTTATAACTTTTTCCAAGCATACCTCTAACATATTAACGTAAATTTTAACATTGACGCAATAATATTTAACAAGGATTTATCATAATATTGTCCAATTATCATACAGAACCAACGAAAAAACTGTAAACATTAACAAAGTTTCTATCCAACATAACACAAAAATAAGTTCTTTATATATTAACCACGGAATATATGCTGACGTAACAACGTTTTTTTACCATTAATAAAGCAACATAACATAACCTTGAACTAAGAATTAATGTACAACGACAACATAACACACCATACGTACGAATAAACCACTAACATTAACAACTTCCGCACTTAACAACAGTAAAGTACTAACACTTCGTACACAAAACGTCACCTATTCACCCTTTTTTTTCAAGCATATCTCTAACCAATTAACGTTAATTTTACATTAATATCGGTAATATTTAACAAAAGTTTTAGCATAAACCTGTCTAATCATCATACTGACAAAGAATATATTGTTAACGTAACAAATGTTTTACCATCAACTTCGTAATATTTAACAAAAAATTCATCATAACCTCGTCTTAAAATATCATAATCCCGATCGAATAATTGCAAACATAAAAGTTTTAAAACCAACATAACAAAAAATAACAAAATTTTAATCTGACATAGCATAAAAATAAGTTCTTTGAATAAAATATCAACGAGTAAAGCGTATAGTTTACTGATTTTAAAGCAGTAAATCAGTAAAATCAATAAATCAAACTAACCATCTCTGCAGGCCCCTACCCATCCTGTCAGGCGTGATCTATTGAGCTATTGATTCAAGTTCAATTTCGAGTATCATTTTGGATAAACATATAAAAATAAGTTCTTTATATAACTGACCTACGAATATATGATAACGTAACAAAAGTTTTAGCAGCAATAAGGCTAACATATCAAAACCGCAACTAGGAATATAAAGTGAACAAATGCAGACCTAACATACCTAACGTATAAATAAATCAGCTAAGATCCTGAAAATTTCCCTACTTTTTTCAAAGGTAAGTGGCTAACAGTCATAACAATACTCGGATATGTTCCCCTTTCGCTCAATATAGCAACAGGTAAAAGCCATATTAATCTAAACAAGAATCCTTAACAAAGTGACCAATTTATCAAAGATACCACCATCTGGAACTATGAAATTGACACTATCTTCATCAAAAGTGTCACTCGTTTCGAGTATAACATCATTTTGAACTATGTGAATATACGTAGACATTAGCAAAATTCTAGCGGCAAACCTAGCATTTCTCAACAAATACTTAACCTAAGCTCACGTTTTCTAACACCATATTCGTCAGTTAACACAGTAATATCTTACAAAAACTCATATTTTCTCTCTAACAAATCAGTTATTTCCACATTGTCATAGTAATATTTAACATAACTACCTAACTTACGAAATAAACAGTTTTCATCACCAAGAGTCCCTCTAACAACAACCTTACCTTCCGCGAAAAAACCCAGAGGGATGCGCCCCATGAAAGAGGATGTGAATCCTGCGAGAGGGATCACCCCGAAGGAGGTGTAAGCGGGCTTTAGGCCTAAGCCCGAAGGGCTGAGGCGTTACCCCTCCTTCGGAGGGGTACGCCCGCTTACACCCCTTCGGGGTGATCCCCTCCTCGCAGGATTCACACCTATTTCCCCCCCCCCCCTGGGGGGGGGGGGGGTTTTTTCCTCTCGGAAGGTAATGTGTTGCTTAGATACTCTTGGTTGATGAACTGTTTATTCGTAAGTTAGGTACGTTATGTTAAAATTATTACTATGATGTGAAATTAAAATTGATTTGTTAGAGAAATGATGAAGTTTTTGTAAAGATATAAAAGTTACTTAACTGAACGATGAATGGTGTTAGAAACGTGAGCTTAGGTTAGTTTTTGTTGATTCTTTTTAGATAGGTTTGCCCCAGAATTTTGCTAATGTCTACGTTTAATTAATAGGTCACAATGTTAAATTTTATAACTGGCCGAAACAGAATTGAACTTACTTGAAATGTAGACAGTTAATACAATCTATAAGTTCAAGATGGTGGTTCTTTGATAGATGGTCACTTTGTTTAAGGGATTTTTTTTTAGATAATATGGCTTTTACCATGTTGCTGATCATGAGCGAAAAAGTGGGAACATAGTCGAGTATTGTATGACTGTTAGCCAACTTTACCTTTGAAAAGTAGGGAATTTTCAGGATCTTAGCTGATTATTCATACGCGAAGTATGTTAGGTTTGCATTTGTACATTATATTCCTAGTCGCGGTTATGATTTGTTAGCTTTATTGATGCTAAACTTTGTTGATTATCATATATTCGTAGGTCAGTAATATTAAAGAACTTATTTTTAATGTTATGTTATCCAAAATGATCTCGAAATATGACTTGAATCAATAGCTCAATAGATCACAGCCTGGCAGGGATGGGTAGGGGCTGCAGAGATGCTGCATTCCATCTATTAAATTACTTAAAAACACCGTCTACAGTCGGCTTCTATGATGCTTTCTGTGATTTTTTTTATATCAAAGAATTTAAATTTTTATGCATATGTCAGGATAAATAATGTTATTTTTTGTTATGTTTGGTTAAAACTTTGTTATGTTTTTGCAATTATTAGATCGGGATTATGATATTTTAGACAGGTTATGATGAATTTTTTTTGTTAAATATTACGAAGTTTATGTAAAAATTTGTTTACGTTAGCAATATATTCTTTGTCAGTATGATGATTAGACAGTTTATGCTAAACTTTTGTTAAATATTAAGATATTAATGTAAACATTAGACATTGAAAATTGTTGAGTGTTGTGCAAAACTACTGGGGGAATAGGTTACGTTTTGTACGAAGTGTTAGGTACTTTTACTGTTGTTAAGCGCGGAAGTTTTTTAAATGTTAGTGATTTATTCGTACGTATGGTGTGTTAGGTTTTGTCGTTTGTACATTTAAATATTCTTAGTTCAGGTATGTTATGTTAGCTTTAACGATGTTGTAAAACAGTTGTTACGTCAGCATATATTTCGATGGTTAGTATATAAAGAACTGTTTTTTGTATGTTATGTTTGGAATAAAACTTTGTTATGTTTTACAGTTTTTTCGTTGGTCTGTATTGATAATTGGACAAGATTATGATAAATCCTTGTTAAATATTATTGCGTCCATGGTTAAAATAACGTTTAAATATGTTAGAGGTATGCTTGGGAAAGTATGAATAGGTTACGTTTTGTATTCAATGTTAGTTTACTTTACAGGTGTTAAGTGTGGAAACTTTGTTAATGTTTAACCTTTATTCATCTTAAGTTATGTGTTAGTTTGTCGCGTGTACCATTATTGTTCTTAGTTCATATGATGCTATGTGCTTTGATTAATATGAAAAACGATGTTATGTTAGCAATATATTCGAGGTTAGTATATAAAGAACTCACTTTGTGCCTATGTTTATCCGAAATGATAGTATAAATGCTACGCAAGATCAGTCTGTTTAATTAAATTAACATTGATATGTTAGAAGAATTTTTGAAAAAGATGTGAATAGGTTACGTTTTGTATGCTGTGCTAGTTACTTTACTGTTGATAAGTAGGGAACTTTTGTTAATGTTAGTTGTTTATTCTAGCGTAAGGTGTGTTAGGTTTTTGTCATTGTGCGTTATATTCTTAGTTCAGGTGATGCTTATGTTAGCTTTATTAAATGTGAAAACAATGTTACGTTAGAATATATTCGTTGGTTGGTATATAACGAACTTATTTTTGTAACTATGTTTTGTAGTTGTTGTTGTTGTTGTTGTTGTGTTGTTGTTGTTGTTTGTTGTTGTTGTGTTTGTTGTTGGTGTTGTTGTTGTTGCGTTTGTTGTTGTTGTTGATGTTGTGTGTTGTTGTTGTTGTTGTTTGTTGTTGTCTACCGAGAATATATACCCTTTTAACTGATACGGTTCGTTCGTGCATTGTATTTTTGTTTACTTTCTTCTCGTAGTTGGTTGAAAGAAGTCGTCATTACATATAAGGGTTGTTTACGCATACGATTCCTTCAGTAGGAACATGTTTTTTCGCTGTACTGGTACGATGTCATCTCCGCACATCTCTACACCTGTTGGTTTGCAGTATCTTCACAAGGGAGCTTCGGTTAATCCCTGCATGTGTGTCCATTTTTATTTAATGTCAACCGGATGGATACCGATACATTGCTTTTGTATTCCTACCAAAGGGTCAAATAAAATAGATCCTTGTATTCATTTGTGTTTGAGAATTCATCAGATTATCGACATCGCTGCTGGCATTGGCTAGAGGATAAGGTGTAATATGTTTAATCCAATGGTCGACGTAGTAAGTGAAATATCCTATCAGAGGTTGAGCAGTGGAGAAGGTCATAAATAGATAGACGCTGTGTTCTCTATCATGTGACGGTAATTAAAACCCTTGATGTTCGCAACTATTGGAACAAACCCCCTTGATTGTGTGACCTTAATGCGTACGTGTATAGGTTTTCAACAGTTCCGAACATCTGATAATTTAACATTGCTTAAAATTAATAAATACGAATTAACATCACAATCTTAACGAGTTGACAATACTTGAGGACATAATACAAATATACCACATGGTGTAATCTATGATATTTTCACCAAAACATGTGGGTTTCCCGTATATAATACAGTATACAGGAGGCGGTATATTTAACTATCAGTTTTGGAGAGTTTACTTCTCTCTTGGTATGTAGAGAATGAGTGCTGCTGATCATAAATATGCGAAAAATGTTTAGTGTTGCTGAAGGCATTTGATACTGTACCATCCTTTTTAAAGGGTGTTGAATCTTTAGAGAGATATATTGAACGTACCCAACTTGAATCCTATGTTCGCTGATCAGATGAATTTAAATATATATAAATAAAACTTATATTTTTATGTATTTATATGTTTTTATGTATTTATATAACGCCTTTTCAAAATGAAGATTATATGTTATAAAAATGAAAACTTGTTTTAATTCCCCTATGTTCGCTTTTATTGACTACATTGATGATGATGGTGGCTGTTTATTCGTCTGGTTGTTTGTGTGTTAGTAAACGTTTATGCTTCATAAGTTTACGCCTTACAGTTAGAGTAAACTTATATCTGTTTGTTTGTCTTTACCCATATAGGTATTATGTTGGTTAGGTTAGGTTATTTATGCTAAATTTTTTTGTTAAAATATGTACTATGTTAATGTAATATATGTAACATTGTCATGTTGAATGTATGGTTGCTACAGTATGAAATGGAATATGTTTTTGGTTGAGTCTTGTTTAGTTGATTTTACGTGTTTGAATAAGTTTTGGATGCTTTGTTAATGTGCAGTTTATTCTTGCTTTAAGATGTGTCAGGATTTGGTCGATGTATTATTATATTCTTAGTTCATGTTTCATCATGTTGACTTTATTAATAGGAAACTTTGTTACGTTTAAGCATACTTTTACACCGTCTATATGGATAATTAACAAGGTTAAAAGTAAATTTTAGTTTAAATTATTACCATAGTTAGTGTAAATTAACATTGTTTTGTTAGAGGATATGCTTGACCAAGTGTGAATAGTTACGTTTTTGTGTATTCTATGTTAGTTACTTTTACTGCTGTTAGGTTGTGTTGAACTTTGTTAATGTTGTGACCGTTTATTCTCTGTTAGAATGAGTTAGAGTTTATTCGGTTGTACATTTAATTTTTCTTAAAGTTCAGATGATGCTCAAGTATGCTTATTTATGTGAAAAACTTTGTTACGGTAGGTTTGATATTGTTTGATCTTTGTATATAAATATTGTTGTATTTTATGTTATGTTTATCCAAAAAAGATACTCGAAAATGTGACATGAATCAATAATAGATCAGTAGATCACAGATGGTCAGGAGGGTGATAGGAGGGGGGCTGGAATTGGTGGCTTTGATTTAGTTGATTGTACTTTGCTTTAGGGTATAGGTAAAAGACAAGTGAAACTTTGTAAGTTATATAAACATAAAAAGTGTAAGAAAATTTTAATTTATTTATTTAGATTTATTTATTTATGTTATTTTTTTCTTGATGGTTCTGAAACCCATTATTTTCGAAATCTACAGATTCCAATAACCTATATAAAGACACCAATATTTTATTATTATACAAACGAATGTTTATTAACACTGCACCGCAGTGGCTCCAGCACCGGGTGTCCTGTGCCTACTCCTCAGTCCTCCTTCCTCAATTCTTCTTCCTTCCTCTTTCCTCCTCCGTTCTTCCTTTCTTCTTCTTCCTTTCTTCTTCCTCTGTTTTGCATTCCGACACTGTTTCTGTCTTCTTTTTTTTTCAAATAGGGGGGGGACCCGACACTCCCGGGTGGGGTCCATGGACACCGTGAAGCCGAATCCAACTCCACTCGTCTCGAAATCCGACTCATCTCCGTCCCCGTCTCCGACTCCGAATCCTCCAGATTTTCTCCAAGTTTCAGTCTTCTACGATCAAAATTAATTTTTTTTTGTGGGGTAGCGTCCCCCATTATGGAGGGGGAGACGCAGATTGAAACGTAATCTCGTCTCCGACGAGATTTGTCGTCATCATAATAACTCCACATCCGAGATCATTATTAAGCCCGATCGTTGAGCGCTAACCTGGTTTTGCAAGGACGAATTTGAACCTTGGCATCTAAGGGGGCAGCACCCTTAGGGGTGGACCTACGCTCACCTAAACTCACTGTGATCAGTTTTTATCATTCACTCATCTTAATATATCAATATACCAAGTTTGAAGGCAAATATTCTCTATTTCTATTCTATCAGAGACCGGAGCTGTGCGTAACAGGCGGTGCTGGTTGCGGTGCGTGCGGTGCGGCGCGTGCGAGACAGTGCGACTCGGAAGTTCGTTCAGAATTGCAGACGCAGAAGGGTGTTAAAAAATACAACTCAGAAGGGACCTCCTCCGTTAACACTTCTTCGACGTAATAATAATTAATAATTTAATAATTGGTTGTTGTGTATTCAAACACAGACCTTCAGTCTGTGTCTGTCGGTCAAACATGACCTTCGGTCCTGTTTGCCTCTCAAATGCTTCGTCCGCTCAAGACGCTCGTTATGCCTAAACTTATCCCGCTCAGACTGCCAACACGCGCGTAAGCCAGAGCGCCGTAGCCACCTTCGGGGTGGACCCCCTCTTATATTTACATCCTACAGACTTTGAAATTTACCACGGATTGAGCTTATCCATAACATAGATACTATTCCTAATTGTTTCAGACCTATACTTCTTATTCCTGACCATAATCAAAAGGGTGATGGAGGTGAGACTGGCCCCAAACAAATATACCCCTACTATATATATATATATATATAGTATATATATATATTATAAGTATATTATATATTATATATATATATATTATATATTATTATATAATATTATATATTTACTATATATATATATATATATATATTATATATTCTATATTATATATATATATTATTATTGATATATAGTTTAAAAATACATTTAAAAAAATTATAAATATATAGAGAATGTATATTTTTTTTCATCATTTTATATATATATATATATATATATAGTATATTATATATAATATATATTATGTATATACTATAATAGATATATATTAATATTATCTATATATATTATATCATATAATATATATAGTATATATCATATATATATATTATATATTTATTATATATATATATATATATATATATATATATATATATGTATTATATATAGTATATATAATATATATTAGAGGTTTGTGTGGCGTGTTGTAAGCAGTTTTCTTTTTTGCCGTGAGTTTAATGTTTGTTGAAGAAGTTGGTTTTATTTTTTGTTTTTCTTTTCTTGTTTATGTGGTTATTTTTTATTTATTTGTTTTCTTTCTTTTGGACTTTTTTCAGTGTTTTTTTTCTGGTGCTGGGTGAGTTGTTTTTGGATTTGTTTTTGTTTTTTGTGTGCGGTGGTTTGGGTGGTTGGGTGTTGGTTGTTTGTTGGGGTGGTGTTGTCTGTGGGGGGTGGCGGGTGGGTTTTTATGTTGGGTGAGTTTTTGTTTTTGTTGTTTTTTGGGGGGGGCATTAAGGAAAATGTCAATCTTTTTATCTGGCTTTTTTTATTTTTTTTTATTTCTTATTTATATTTAATTTTTTTTTTTTTTTTTATTTTTTTTTGTTTTTTATTTTTTTTTTTTTTTGTTTTTTTTTTAGATTTTTGTTGAGTGTGTGTGTGTGTGTGTGTGGTGTGGGGGGGGGGGGGCGGGCGGGGGGGGAGGGGGGGGGGGGAGAGGGGGGTGGGGGTGGTTTTTGGGTTGGGTTTGGGGTGGTTGTGGGTTGGTGTTGTTGTCGCTTTGTTTTCGTTTGGTGGTGGTTTTTTGGTGGGTTTGCGGTCGTTTGTGGTGTTGGGTTGTTTTCGTCTTTACTTACATTTAAAATAATTTTTCCGTTTATTTTCTAAAATTTCTTAAAAAAACTTAAAAATAAAAATACTAAATCAGTCTAAATTAGGTCTCTTTAAGCACAACAAATATAACCAATTTTTTAAGCCTTTATCAATTATTATATATACCCATATTGCACCAAAATTTGGCCAATCAGCAGATATTTCTTCTGGTCTTTAATCACACTTCAATAAATATAATATAATTTCAACTCTATTATTTATTTTGTTTTTTTTTTTGTTACAAAACAAATTTAACTTTTTATTTCTATTAATATATTATTATGTTTATTATAATAATCTTTAACAAACATCTTTTTCATTTTTTATTTTCCTTCTCATACAAATTAATTACCACTTATTCATTTATTCACGACTAATCTATTTACAACAACTATCCCTTCCAATCTATTCATTTAAAATCATTAATTAATTTAAATAATTTTTAAATTTTCAAAAAAAAGAATTTTTAAATCCTATAAAAATTGATTAAATTTTCCTCACATTATATATCGCTATTTTATTACTTATAAAAAATTACTTTTAACTTATTTCCCATTGTTTTATCTTTTATAATATATAATAATCTATCTCAAATAATGCCAGGTCCAATATTACATTCTCGATAGCTTACTACAGTTATTAAAATCCTTAAATTTTAAATTTTTTTAAAAATTAATCCATCTTTAATTCCCTTTTACCCTATCACAATTTTCATCATATTATACTCTACCTTTTTTTTCTTTATTAATCTACTCCCCTCTTTTCATCTACTTCCGCAATTCAAATTTTCTCTTAATATTTGGAAAAAAAATTTCCTACCTGCCTTACATTTACTCGATAAAATATACTCTTTTACGTCACATAACTTCTCTAAAAGACCCACTAACACCCTAAAAGATATGCCATACTTTATTAATCAATAACATTCCTTTTTTCAGTTGCACAAATGAAATTATTTTCATTAATTATAACTCATTATAAAAACCATTGTTTAAAAGTGAAAACTTTTCAAATACCTTATTCTCAATTCTATACCCGGGTTATAAAAGAAAACAATTTAATATTTTTTTTCAAAATTACCATTATATCATATCCTTCTTTTTTTCTATTCCCATATACATAAACTTTTTTAAAAATTCTTCCTTTAAATATTATAATATTTTAAACACACAATATGCGAAATAAAAATTAGGACATTCACATAACACCTAAATATCTTTCCTTTATTAATTTCTTATCTTTTAATTCATTTTTTTTTTTTAATAAAAATCTTAATTATTGTCAAAATTTTATATAATAAATCCTATTTTAATGTATAAAAAAATCGTTACATAACATATATTTTATTCAGCTATAGTTGGAAATAAAACAAATCTTATGTGACTTATTTATAAGTCGAAATGTCAACCTTCTTTCTCTCTTTTATTTCTTTTTTAATCCCTCTATTTACTAATATTATCGATAATCATATATATATATATATATATAATATTATATATATATATATATATATATAATATATATATATATATATATATATATATATATATATATAATATATATATATATATTATACTATATATATATATAGTTTATAATATATATATATATAATATATTATATATTATTATATATATATATATATATATAATATATTATATAATATATATATATAATATATATGATGTATAGGAACAAATGAAGTTTTTAAATATGCATAGATTCCCAATACATATTAAAAAGTAAAGCAATGTCATTAAATTTTCTTATTCAATTACATTAATATCTTTCAAACTAACTATCTCTTTTTTCTTTTTTTTTTTATCAATTCTTTTTCTTCTTTTAATTTATTTATAAAATTTATTTAACATATAAATTTCTACAAGTAAATACTTCAATTATAAAATTTAATGACGTTTTCAGATAATTATTTTTCAAAATTTGTTTTTTTTATTAATTTATTAAAATCGATTTTATTGTCTTGAAATTTTATATTTTTCCCTAGTAGTCTTTACTCCATACTTCATTGAAACTTCTATTTCTAATTTCAGATACCCCTATAAATATATATTACATATATATGTATTATATATATATATTATATATATTATATATATATATATATATATAGTATATATATATATATATATATATATATATATATATCATATATATATATATATATATACTAGTATATATAAATATATATATATATATATATATTTATATTAAAATATTTATTTAGTATTTACTGTATAATTAAAATATATATATATATATATATATATATTAATATATATATATATATATATATATATATATATAGTATAATATATATATAAAATATTATATATATAATATATATATATATATATATATATATAGTATATTTATTTATCTAATATTCCTCAACCTCAACCTCAAATTCCTAATCAACCTCACATATTTTTTGCCTTAAACTAAACCAACCTCTTTTTTCACTTTTTCTACACAACCTTCAATCTTCAACCTTAACCTTTTTTTGATTTAATTAAAAACTTTCAAAATTCTTTTTTCATTAATGAATCATTTTCAGAAGACTCTGATGATCTATGGATAACTTTTTCCTATTATATATAATATTTGTGTAAAAATATACACATTATAGAAAATAATTTATATTGCGGTATTATTTATTATAGAGATATTTATATAGTATATATATATATATATACTTGCGTTTATTTCCATTATAAGTATAAATTATTTAACAAAAAGGTTAATAATATTATTAACCTTTTAATATTTATTTTTTTAAAGCGTAAGTTAAAAATAATATAAAAGATAAATTACAATCCTACTAAACCATACTTTCTATATAACATACCTCCTCTCCTCATTCAGGCTCTTAAATATAACTTCAATAAAATTAAGTAAATATATTTTCGAATTAAAATATTTTTTTTTTTATTTATTTTTATTTATATATTTCATAAAATAATATTTTTTAAAAATTTAAAAACCAATAAAACTTAAAGTAATGTAAAATAATATTTTTTAAAACATAATATATTATTTTCCTTCATTTTTCCTCAAATTATTCTCCTCTTTCTGCTTTTATTTTCTATTACTTTCACAATCATGTATTATTTTTTTAATCAATAAAATTTGAGGGGTTATAGGTTCTTTTTCATTTTATTATTTACTTTCCTAAAATTTTTATATATTAATTACTTTTTATATTTATAACTTTTTAAATATTCTGTTATTTTCTTTCTATTCCAAACATTCAATTTTTATGTTAGCACATATTTAAATATTAAATTCTTTTTCATTTTTATTTTTATATGAACTAAAAAAAATTCTACAATATTAAAAATTAAATTCAAAAAATTAAAAAAATTTTTTTTCGATAAATAAAACTATTCAAATATTTATTTTTATATAATATTAATTATGACTTTTTATTTTAAAATTTAAAATCAACATTCTTTACTCTCTAAAAATTTTTTACTTTAACTCATCCCTTCAAAAAATCTTTATAAATATAATTAACAACATTATCTTTATTTTCCAAAATATAAACTTATATCTTCCCTTTATTTTCACTTTCCACTTACTATTATCATATTTTTTAAATCAATATTTTTCATAACTTTACTTTTTAAATTCAATTCACATTATTATTGAGGTTTTTACGAATTGTAACGTTAAATTTTTTTGAAAAAAGTTCTTATTTTAATTAAATATCTACACAACAGCACTTAGAAACCCATGCGATTTCAACAAATACTTTTTCCTTTAATTTTAAATAAATTTTTTATTTACTCATTTTAAATTATAGTATATTCTTTATTTCACAATTTAAATTATATTCCTTTATTTTTTTAATTTTTATTTTTTTTGAATTTCCCTTTTTTTTTTAATTCATGTATATAATATAATATATAATATATATATAGTATATATATATATATATATATATATATATATATATATATAATATATATATATATATGATATATATTATATATATATATATATATATTATATTATATGTATTATTTATAATATATATATATATAATATTAATATATATATATATTATATATATATATATACTTATTATATATAATATATAATATAATTATAATATAATATATATAGTTATATACTTATATATATATATATATATATATAATATATAATTTTATAATATATATATATATATATATATATAGTATATATATTGTTTATATAGTAATATATAATATTTATATCACAAATATATATTATATATATATATATTATTTTTTTTTTTTTACTATCTTAATATATTTTTTTAAATTATTTTTCATATATTTTTTCTTTTTTTTTAAAATTATTTTTTTTAAATTAACTTTTATAAAAATTAATTTTATTTTTTTTATTTCTTACATTCTCTTGTTGTTATCTATGGTAGATTATAAAAAACAAACAAATTTCTTCTTATTTTAAATATTTTTTTATATAATTTTTTATAAAATTTGAACGGATTATTCATATTTTAATTATTAAATTTTTCAAAATTTCATTAATTTTTCTTTTTCAATCTAAATCTTTTTTTTTTAAATTTACTAATTCTTAATTTCTACTTTCTTACATTAATTTTTATTTTTTATTTTCAAGAGTACCTTCATTCTATTCTTATTATTCTTAAAATTTAATATTATAATAAAATACAATTTTTATCATAATTTCCAATTATATTGTTTTTATTTTTATAAAGATTTTATAAATTAATTAATTAACTTTTATATATTTTTTCTTTTAATAAATTTTAAAATTAATTATAAATAAATTAAATTACTTTTATAATTTTTTTTTCATTTTAATTTATTTATTATATTCTTTTTTTTAATCATATTTTTTTTTTATTTTAACAAAATTCCAGTAGTTTATACAAAAAATAATTTTTTCATGATTACATGTATTTCTTTATACAGGAATTACTCAATGTTTTATAAATAATCTGTCATAATACAAATAATTCGGTCTTTTTCTTAATTTATCACTGTTTTTTTTTCCACATTTCCAATTAATTAACCCCACATTTATTACATTCATACTTTATTTAATTGTTTTCGCTTTAAAATCGACCAATTTGTTAATTTTTCTTACTTCACATATTGTTTCAACTAAAATTTATAAATTTTTTTTAATTCTTTTCTTTCTTTTTCTATTTTCTTCATATATCTTTCCTTTTTCTTTTTTCCCTTAATTTTTTACGTTATTCTTTTTTTTCATAAATTTTATCACTATGTTATAAATATGAAATATATTTCATATATATATATATATATATATAAATTTAAGAATATAAAGAAGAACTTATATATATAATATATATATATATATATATATATATAGTTATAGTATATAATATATCATTCACCACACCCATTTAACTCTTTCAAACATATTCTAAATTCCACATTAAAATACGTTCAATTTATTAATATTCAATTTAATATAATAATAATAATAATATAATTAATAACATAATAATAATAATAAATAATAATGAATAATAATAATAATAATAGATAATAATAAATAATAATAATATATAATAATATAATAATTTACTTATATTATTATTTTTATTATTATTATTTTATAATTATTATTATTGATTTTATTTTATTTATTATTATTATTATTATTATTATTATTATTATTATTATTAGTTATTATTATTAATTATTATTATTATTATTATTATTATATTATATATTATATTATTTATATTATTATTATTATTATTATTATTATATTATTATTTAGTTATTTATTATTAATTATTTATTAGTTAAAAAAATCAATTTTTAATTTTTTTTTTTATTTACAACCCTAAACTAAAACTCAACCTCTTTTTTTTAAAAATTTAATAAATCTCAACCTCTTTTTTTTTAAAAATTTAATTTAACTCTAAGTTTTACTTAAACCAATTAATCAAAATTTCATCTTTCTCTCCTCCACTAATATATATTATATATATATATATAGTATAGTATATATATATATATATATATATAATATATATATATATATATATATATATATATATATATATATATATATATATATATATTATATATTATATATAATATTATAATAAAGCATCATGCATTTAACTAAAAAACTATAAAAGCTAATTTAAAATAAAATAACATTTTTTATTTTACCAATCACAATAGCTATTAAATGTAAACTGTATGCCTGATATTTTTTAAATTAGATTTTAAATACTACTATAATCTTATATCTTTCATCTTCTTTTTTATTTACCTTTACCCTTCATAACTTTCTATATACAATCTCGTTGAGAAATAGAATTTTTACTTTTACTCTTTTTATAAAATTTTAATTTTTTTCCTTTTAAATACCTTTATATTTATTTCCAGGCTATGTAGTAGCTAATTAAAAGAAATAAGCATCTTCTTCCAACTTTATTCCTATAAACCCTACTCTTTCCATCTTTCTTTTAACCTTTTTATATCTTTTTTAAAAAAATAACAAAATTCAACCTTTTTCACCTTTTCTTTCTCAACTCTTTTTACTCTATTCTTCTTCTTATTCTGATAAAAATTTGTAATATCATAGATTTTTCAAACATTTTGAACTATTTAAATTTTTCAAAAACTTTATTTTTTTTTTATAATTTAAAATAATAAAAGAGTTTTTGCTTAAATAAATAACATTGTTAGTTACTTTTATAGAGCTTTTTTATATTTTCTTTATTTACCTGATTTTTTTTTTTCTTTATTCTTACCATATATATTATATATATATATATATTATAAAGTATATATATTATATATATATATATATATATATGAATATATATATTAGTATTATATATAATATATATATATATATACTATATATATATATATATATATTATATATATATATATATAGTAGTTTCAGGCCAGTTTGACCAACATTCCATTTAATCAAAAAAACTATAACAACAAAAAAATAAATAAAATTTTTATTAATTCATTTATATTTTTATCATTAAATCTAAAAAAGAAAAAAAAAAACTTTTTTTAAAAATTTTAAATTTTTAAAAAATTTTTAAAATCTTTATAATAATTATAATAATAATTAATTACTTCCATCTTTTCTATTTAAACTTCCAAATATTCCAAAATTTTCTTAATTTTTTTAACTAAAATATATCCCAATCTCAAATCCACAAATATTTACATTATTCTTTTTTTCTTTTCCTTCACTTTTTTACTACTTTTTTACTACTTCCGCTCTTTCCCTCCTTCTTCTCTACAACTTTAAAATTAAATAATAAAAAAATTAACATTTTTTACATTATCTTTATTAAAACAATATTTTTCAACTCTTTTTTCGCAACTTCTTCATAATTAAAATTTTATAATATTTTTCCTGATTATTTTTATTTATAGCTTACTTTCATTTTCAAATATTATTTACTATTATTTAATTTATTAAAAATATGATAATAAAAATAATTCTTTTTTAATTTTCAATTCATTCATCTTTTTTTTAAATCAAAATTTTATTTTATTTTCCTTTATTCTTTTATATTTTTATAAAAAATTCTGAATTTCATTCATTATTCTTTCCAAATCTTAAATATTTCTCGTTTTTATATGTATATATATATATATATATTGCATATATATATATATATATATAATATATATATATATATTATATTATATATATAGTATATTATATGAGATATTAATATGATAGTTTTTCACTAATATCATTTAAACTTTTCCAACACACGATCTAGTTAACCAGTTCGGTTGATCAGAATGTTTATTTAATGACAACCATATTCTAATAATTTTTATTAGGAAACTTAATTATTAGTAAAATTCAAACAACAAATTTTTTTTATAAATTTAAGTTCTTTATAATTATAAAAATATAATAACGTTTTTTTTCTTAATTATTTAATTTATATTATTTTTTCGTTACTTTTTTATTAATTAATTATTTATTGATTAGGTACAGTTTATATACTTATGTATTTTGTGGCTAACAATAGTTCTTTTGAAATTTTTATAATCATTTTAATATTTTTTTTATATTTTTAAACATAAAATTATTTTTTTTTAAAAATTAAATTTAGATAATATTTATTTTTTTTTTTGTAATTATTATAATTTTCTATAATGAAATTGAAATATTCTCTGTTTTTCATCTTTTAAAATATTTTTTTCTAAATTTATATATTCAAAATAAAACTTTTTTTATTAAAATAATCTCTTTCAACAACAACAACTTATTATTATTAGTATT
>JABUQX010008515.1:0-17120 GCA_015478945.1 Trachelipus rathkii
ATTTTTCGTTTGGATTTTTATTGCTTTATTAAGAAATAAAATAAAGTAAAAATAACAAATTATAAAGTTATGAGTTTGCACTTTTTTAACCGTAACTATTTTTCATTTTGAACTGCCTGAACATATGTAATAAAAAACATTCAAAAGAGTCGTTTCTTAAAAGATAAAACTTCAATGATAAAATCTCCTTAAACGATGTGCCTTAAAATGCCGATTTTATTAATTTTTTAAGCAAAAAATAAGCTCTCAACATTCACTTGGATAGGAGGCAAAGCTGATAATTGTGCAAGCCGCTCCTTGCAAAATTTTAGGATAAGCTAGGAAATGCCTCTTTAACTGTTAACTTTGATTTCCGGTCGATTTTCATTATTTCATCTAATGTCTTATGTAATTATACTTTGCGTTTTTCTAGAGGATTTTTAGGTTGAAGGTATTTTAATGGTAGATTGTCTCTTTTCAATCGCTTTTCTGTATGCTCCAATTGATCCCATTTGACTTTCATCTTCATCGTGACAAGATACACGAGAGGGAGGATTTCCTGAAACTGCTGAACTATCTGACTTCGATCCAGATTTCTGTTCGATATTGTTATTATTTTAAATCCTAGTTCACAAAGAGCATTCCTAGCTTTTAATATCAGATCTTCAGTTCTGAGGAAGATTCTGAACTTTGGATCAACAAAGTTGGCAGACAAAAATAATTTTGTTCTCAGTTAACATTTTTCCCTTTCTTTTCATGGATTTTTTTGTCATTTTCTAAAATCCTTTTGACTTTTCATCGGCAGTCAGTCCTTCTGATTGAAGCCATTTTTTTGTTGAAAAGTATGGGTGTTTTAATAATTCTTTGAGGGTTTCGATTTTTTCCAACTGACTATCGGAGAGAAAAAGTTCAGGAGTATCAGCAGCCATCATACTAATATTGTCTTTTAGTTGCTGAAGCCTTTAGAACATAATCTAAGATTACTACTTTTCCAGCTTGACGCTTTAGAACTTCCATTAATTTGGGGCATGTGCTGCTTTGCTATTTTTTCTCGCCTTGCTTATAAGAATTGCTGTATGAGTATTGTGGTTACCATCACGCAGCGCTAACTGTAAAATATGAACTCCACACCTCATGTGTGCAGTGTTAATTGAACTGCGGTTTATGCAGTATTTACATCTATACAAATTACACTCAGATTTAGAGTGGTCTCCTTACATGGGTCCTGTGTTGCCTTTGACCCGAGTGCAAGCGGAGATGCGTGGCTGAGGTATCTGTCCTGACATAGGCCGGTCGCTTAACTTCCTATTAATGAGCACTCTTTCTAGGGTTAAGTGCGCGTTATCCTTTTGTTAGCTGTTCGTGGTTGAGTGGTGACGACGCTCGGCTACGCGTTCGCCGAGGACCGCGGGATTGCTAACTCCTGGTAAGTTGAAGATTTCACTCAAGGAAGTTATTTTTATTCAATATATATATATATATATATAATAATATCTATATTATATATATATATATATAATATATATATATATATATATATATATTATATATATATATTTAAATTTATAATATATATATATAATATAGTTATAATATATATTATATATATATTATATATATATAGTATATTTATATATATATATTATATATATATATATATATATATATATATATAGAAAAAGGTCATAAATTATAAAAGGTTAAGGAAAAAGCTTATAAATTAAGAAAAGATTAAAAATATATAACCTTATTTGAAAGCAAAGAATCGAAATAAAAAGTCTCTTAGTCCAGAAGAGCGAAATAATATTATCGATACATTTTGGTGCATCGAAATTGAATCGGATTCTCGAACACTGAATCGAAATAGAATTCAAATTTGAAAAGTTCGATTCGGAATTGGATTCCGAATCGGTAATCCATTGTATCCAGAACCGGATTCGGATAATTATTTTATGGACCGCTAATTTACGAAATCACGTCACTAATAGACGAGGACGTTCTCCCAGAAAAGGAACATGGGCACGCTTCGTCGCAAATAATACTTTCTCTATTCTTAATAATTGAATTCAATTCCTAAGTATACCTCTAAAATGATATTTATCAGTAAGAAGAAATAGGGCACCATTTAAAGAGGAGACTCAACACCTTATAAAACAAAAATTAAATAACAACCCTCCTGTAACATACCTGATACATTAAGATACATAATAACAATTAATAAGAATTAAAGGAAAAAAATTAAGAAAACGATAGAAAAACAACACAAATAACCCAATAACTTCACCATATAGGTGAAATTAGCCACCCTGCAATTATTAATTCAAAATCCTCTCCTTACAGCACTATTAGATTACCTAATATATTTTTTTTTCCTTTTTTTTATGGTTCTCTCCAGCCCCGGAAAAAAAAACTGCGCCTTCGGACACCCCCCAAAAAATTATTTTTAAGCACCAATACTCAACCGAAAAGTAAATCTAAGCAGCATACACGTTGATTTAGTGCCTCGAGTCTCGAACCCCGCGTAGAGAGCTACCTCCTCTAATACATTTAGATTACCCCCTTTACTCAATAGCTCCACGATATAACACTGGCTTTTCTCCTCCATAGTGAACATGAATTACCACTCTGGCTCCGACGAATAATCGAGTTTTTTCTTTACACATTAATCAACTATATACCAATTGCCTCTCCCCTCAGTTAAACCATACTTAACAACCCACCTTAATAATTTCAAAACAATACAGAACAAAAAAAGAAGAATTCTAAATCTAAAAAAATAATAATAGTCAATAAACCAGACTAAAACCAAAAACACAAGCACCTCACATACCACTATAGCAACCCCCTCGGAAAAAACAAAAAACCTCGAAAAAAAAAAAAGAAAAAAAAATTTAAACGGAGAAACAAAGAAAATTTAATTTAAATGGAAACATCTCCAGAAAGAAAAAAGAAAGATAAAAAATGTTACGAAAAAAAATATTTTCCAATGACCTTTAACTACAACAAAAAAGAATAGCCCACAAACCAGATAACAAGAAAAGCGATACAAAAGGTAAGGAACAAGACCAACACCCGAGAAGAGAACCCATAAATAAACACACCCGCAAATTCATCCTCCCCTTAACAAAACAACAAAACCCGAACCCCGCATACAAAAAGAAAACCAACTCTCCTACTATAAAATTACACCGAGCAAACCTTGAAAATATAACCCACCCTCCAACAAAGAAAAAGCCCAATTCTCCACAATAAACCATTCATCTTAATTGTTTATAATTCTCTATTACACCTAATGTCCCTCAATTTAAAACCTCTCATACCCCTCTCCTAACTTATTTCAACTCAATACACTATCACCTCCCAACCAGTACAAAACATTTCCCTCGTTTTTTTCCTCAAAATACCAACACACACCCCCCAAAAAACCCCACAACAACAGCCATTTAGTGAAAACCCCCCCACCCAGCTCTTAAATCGTAAAATAACCTCAAGCGATCAATCTCAACTCGCACCGCAAAAATCAAAGATAAAGCCATAGCACAACTAAACAGCCCACCAACACCAAAAAGGCAATAAACCGGTTTCACACACTCATCACCAGTGCACACAGAACATCAACACCAACATCCAACCACAACACCGCCAAACAGACCGACACAAAAAACCCCAACGATCCACCTGCTATAAAACGACGAACATCACCAGAAAAGCCCCAAAATATCACCCCGACTTGTGCCAGAACCAACAAAAAATTCACCCATACAAACACGCACCCCTCCCGAAACAGATCAAAAACAGGGCAATATTTTCCACCCCCAAGCAGGGGAAAAACATCTAACTATCGTTAAGACTGAATCACCATCACTCAATTACCAAATACACCTATATACATCCTATAAGTGACGTCCTCCTCATTCCCCAATGCTCAACCTGTCTTTATAAGTCAACGGTATTAAGTTAAAATTTGAAAAAAAAATTTACCCAACCACTTAATTCCCCCCAACAACGAGGTCGACATTTTGAGAGAAGCAGCGACTCTCAATTAGCCAATTTAGACCCACACTTTGGTCCAAAACTGACAACGGTTCCGACAACAAATGAAACAGATCCAACATATAGGAAAACGCCTATTTATTAATACGCTCTAAAGACTCACTATAAGCCCCGTTAAAAACCCATAATTCTAATTCATAAAAGCGTAACCAAACCCATAGAGTACACTTACTAATAACTCTCCCAGAAAACCCCAAAGGCTTTAACGGAAACGGATACACCTAATCCTTGACCGAGGGCGCTCACATAACGATTACCCCATCAGAGAAGAACCAAAAAACCCGAGCTACTTAAATAAACGACCAATATCTCAAAATATACTTATCATTTATTAGTACCGCATAATTGACAAAAATAAATATAATCTGTCTCACTAATAAGCCGAGCCTAAACATTATCCCTTCCGAGAGAACCAAAACAAAAAACCAATAAACTTACGGAATCTTACCAGTCTGTAAAGAAAATCGAAATAAATACTCAGCATCACCATATTGAGCCTATTTATTTATATTTCTCGTCTCCATTTCCATTTATTAATAATTCTAATAATATTTTTAACAATAAATCATATAAATAAATATTTATCTAAATATCTAACTTCTTTTAATATACGTTAATAGCTCTCCCTTATAACATTCCGATTTATACTACGATAACATAAAATTAGACGCGCAATAACATACAAATATAAAAAACAACCAAACCAAAAAAAAATATTGCCACGAGCGCCCATTTACCTTCGAATTAAACAGTCCTAAAACCCGTTAAACATAAATAGCATGAACGAATTCAGCTAAAAGCACACAAAATACATTGAACTCACGCGTCTTAGAATCCACCATTTTTAAATAACGCTTCAGAACAAAAGTCTTTAAGACGCAAATATAATAGTACAATCAAGTGCACGATTTCCACTCGGACAAACAGAATATATATACTCAAAAGGTCAAATAATCCAAAAATTCTTATTCTTATAGATATAAAAGTCGAACTCGGAAAAAAATTGAATTTTTTTTTCAAATTCTTAACGTCACAAAATTAATTGAATTTATAAAAACAGAGTTCAGACGAAATGCTCACAATATTAATAGAGAACCTATTATCTCGTCCTAATAAGACTTCATAAGCGTAAAAATGGATTCTAAACGCGAAGAGTCATTTATTTTGGGCTTTTCGGGCTTTTTAACGAATAACAGTCAACAATATATATGACGAGGACGTTTCCGAAGGTAAATGAGCGCGTCGTAGCAATATTTTTTATTTGTGTTATATTAATTTAAAAACTCTAAAAAAATTATTTAACCGTAGAAAATCCAAACTTTACGGGGACATAACAACTATAAAACAAACTCTAACAACATAAATATCAGAATATACAACCCAATTATTGAACCCAATTCAAAATTGTAAAATGCAAAAAATTATGAACAAAGAAAAAAAAAATCTATCCGAATATGTGAATCAAAACTAGATTATATCCTAATTCCTATTCACAGACGTACGACACCCTCCGTAATTATTTTTTTTTTTTGGTCCTCTCTCGGGAAAAACACCTCAGACTCCCTGAAGGAACAACAACCAAAACAAACTCATTCTTCTCGCACCCCACTCTCAACACGAGAAAGTCACGACCAAGACCAGTAAACCCGTAACATATTTCACGTGAACCCAGTCGAACCGCTCTCACGGAGGGTACGTCTTTAAATTCCTTTCTCATTCACAACAAACGGTCAACGAAACAGATCTTACGGACAACACGCATCGAAGCTTAATAAATCGAAAAAACACTTAGAACCAACATTCAACGAACCTAGAAAAAAATAAAACACTATAATGACTATGTCGAAATAACTGAAAAATTAGGAAAAATTAAGCACATAGAAAAAATAAACAATATATGAATATGTCAATACACCTGAATCATCAATTACCTAATATAAATAGTCGACAGTAAAGAAATCTTAACAGGATTCCCCAACTTACGCAATTTCGATCAACGGGAGCACAGATAAATAACCGTAACATCTTCTACCTCTCGGCGCGCACGCGCTGCTTGCACACAATACCAATATTTTTCCGTTCACTAATAAGCAAGAGATTTTTTCTCATCCGAGGCAAGATGTAACCCATTCAACCTACTCCTATCACTAACTAACAACTATCTATTTCTTCATTTAGTCCTCCCCGAATTCAAATTTTTCTATGAAAAAAAATTTAGAAAGTAAACGTTGACAAAATTCTGTTCAATAAAAACACACACAACGCACGTACGCACATTACCTTAAAATGACTATTGAGCAGACATTGTTTGCATACAAGAATGACAAGGGGAAACGTTAAAATATATTCAAACCAGACCTCGACCTTGACCTGCGTTCACTCGAGCATAAAAATAACAGTTAACTCACCAAACAATATAAACTTTTCGGGAGCAGAGTTGGAAATGCAAAAAATAATTTTATTTTGATTCCATTAAGCCATTAGACTTCAAATCAGAAAAACCAAAACAAACAATAATAATTACGAAGATCATAAGTTTCTGATAAAAGACAATTTAGTAATAATTCAGTATAATTCACAAGAAAATTGGACTATTTCAATTTAAACTTTTCTTCGTTCATATTTTCTTAAAATTCTAAAATATTTTCTACATAATATATAAATAACAATAATTCATTCAAATCATTAATTTATCTTAATTATAGTTGATAAGTAAAATATCAAAAAAGTAACGGAGTAATGGATCAAAAAGTGACTTTCGTTACTCATTCCATTAAATTAAGAAAAATAAAAAAAT
The DNA here is from genome assembly GCA_015478945.1 of Trachelipus rathkii. Taxonomy (NCBI): domain Eukaryota; kingdom Metazoa; phylum Arthropoda; class Malacostraca; order Isopoda; family Trachelipodidae; genus Trachelipus; species Trachelipus rathkii. Next base: position 6,830 of record JABUQX010008515.1, read on the forward strand.
AAAAAAGTCACTCAAAGCATGATCAATCAAACATGTCCAAAACATCAGTACAAAATATAGATGAGCAAAACTTATCCGTAAAAAAGCCGACAACAAAATAAATCGGACAAATCTAACACACGCGATATCCTTAAGAATCCATTTTTTACCTAAGAAGTAGCTATTCCAGCTTCAATACATAAATAATAGTATCCAAAGTAAGACGATCTTCCAGATCGGAACACACGTTATAAATAACTATCAAAAGGTTCTAAATCAAATTTCGCTACTCCAAAAAGTCAACCTACGGAAAAAATTGAAATTTTTTTTAATCAAATTTTAAAACTTCTATCCTAAATGAGTTATAAACGGTTCCGATGAAATGTCACTATTGGAACTATTATTCCGCTTAAAGACTTCTAAGCAGTTTTCTTTAATATAAAACATTCGTTTTAAATTTTGAAGGCTTTTTTACGAAACGTCAACATATAATGATGCAGAGCAGAACAGTTTCCCGAGCCGGAAAAATAGGGCGAATTCGAATAGCCAAATACATACTTTTTTTTTAATTTTAATTTAGTAATACCTCCTAAAAACTCACTACATTAATATAACCGAGAAATGGAATATCAAACGGGAGATACATTAAAACATATAATAAAAAATAAATATAAACTAAATATAAAAGTAGTACATCATAATAAATCACCATATAAGAATTAATGAAAAATCTAACAGAAACGAAGAGAAAAAAATAAAAAATACTCACAATATTGTGATAAAATACCTGCATAATATATATCAATCTTTACAGACTTAGCATCTCCAGATATAATTTAAATTTTTTTGGTTTCTCTCGCGGGAAAAAAAACTCGCTTAAGCAACAAAAAACACATTGAATTATCTATATAACAACTACACCGGAAAAGTAATTTAAGAATATACAGAAAAAAATAAAGAACAGAAGAAAAAAAAATAAAAATATACCAATAAATAGTAATGAAATAACACCTGACAAATACTAATCAAGATCTCCTACAGAGCTTATATTCCGAAATAATTATTAATTTATTTATATCATTGAGATTTCATCTACGAGAGAGAAAAAACTCAGACTTAAGAAGAACAAAAAAAAATTATTTTGCAACAAACAAATACCTGCCGAAAAGTAAGTTAGAGAGTAACTGTTATTCTAGTAGCTGCGTACGTCGACAACCGAATAGAGAGGGCTACCTTTCTAACCTAATTTGATTATACAGCTAAATCTGTAAGTGAAGCAAATTATATATATCCAAATCTTTTCTAAATCTTCAGAAAAAAAAACTACAACGCTTAAGAAAACGGAAAAAATCATAAACTATTTTGACAAACATCTCCCAGACAAATACCGTACACATCAATAGTTCCCAATAAGGAAACGTTTCACGAGACCCGTATTAATAACCATCAAAAGGCTCTAAAATACAACATCAACGACTCATCACAAAAAGCTCAAAGAACCCTCGAAAAAAAAATTGAAATTCCTTAATAATTTTTCAAACCTTTTAACTTATACCTATCGCACTTAAAATGCAACGAAGTACAGCCACATAAAACGTAATCAACAAAAAATCATAAATCAATATTAAATACAGAAACTTACACATCAGCTTCATCCCTGAAAAAAATAATTTAGCCGATAATTGAATCCCGAAATTCGAAGACGGTCGTTTTCTACATGTAAAATCGAGAAACGTCATACCATATAGTAAATATGTAAGATGCAAACGAACAAAGTAAAAGGAAACCCAGCCTCGAAAATTGATCCTCCGCACGATGCGTCTAGGTAAATTACGACCACTAAACTCGGTTTGAATTGAGGGGATTAACGGAATGAAAAGTTATAACCCTGAAAAAATAATAGAGGCAAAAATTAAAACGACCTCGAAAAAATAACAACCAATTAATGATACATGAAATAACAATCGAAAAAAATACCAAAAAAATTAAGAACATAGAAAAAAAATAAAACAAAATAAAAATGATATGTCGAATACAAACTGAATAACCTACAAAATTACCTGAAAACCTTAAAATATCGACCCGTAAAAACTCTTACAAAGACTCCCCAACTTAATCAACGCTATCCGGATCGGGGCACACAAAAATAACAACGTAAACAATAATTTATACTAATCTCGAGGAATCAAGTCAAATGCAACAATAAATTAATATTCGATTAAAACGTTAAGCGACGCCTTTTTTTTCAAACGAGGGCAATTGTAAACTTCTATTCAAAACCCCCACCCAATATACAAAATATTATATATTTTCTAACACAGTATTTGTAATTGCTTTAAGTTAAAATTGAAAATCTGGTAACTTAAAAAAAATTAAAATTAAACAAAAACAACACGACACCGACGACCACATTAATCCTTAGGCTTCTCAGCGCATATTATTGCCACTACCACATATTACAAATTAGCGTCTAAAACATATTAAAGGTAAATACCGTCCGTAAGCGGTAACTCCACTCGGAAAGACACTAAAATAACGATTTGTTGTCTAAGTAAAGTTTGCAAAGAACCTTTATTCATAAATTGCGTAATAATATAAATTGGTTCCTCCTTGCTACAAGTGGCTAAATAAGCTCAGATATATTTTCATGAAAAAAAAGTTATACAAGATCAAAGTCTGTACAGAGATCGATAATAATCAGTTTCACAACTATTGAGACCATAGTTAATTTTTTCTGATCGTTCTTCAATTCTTCATAAAATTCATAATTATATTTTCATAATCATAATAAAAATAAATATATTTATTATAATTTTCTTTTTTATAGTTTAGTCGCCCTTAAATTTGATTTTTCACCATAAAATAAATTTTAGAAATGTTAACTAAGATCAAAAAAAATAAAAAATTAATATTTACACTGACGCAACCAATTTACCTCGCGAAAAACGTCCTAACAGTCCATTATAGTAGACGTTTCGTTAAAAGCGAACCCAAAATATAATACTCTACGCGTTTAGAATCCAATTTTTACGCTTAAATTTATAAAGGTTTTAAGCGTAATAATAAATAGTTCCAATAAGATGAACGTTTTCATTCGGAACCGTTTATAAACTCCCTCGAATTACTCAATCAAATTTCAGTTATCGACCAAACTCCACAGCAGGAAGGAAGTGTCTGAAATTTTTTTTCAAATCTTTAAATTTCCATTTTTAGCCTTAAATGTCTTCTGTTGCGTGTTTCTATGAACCAATTAATTCGCTCCTAAAGACTTACTTCAGTACGTAAAAAAAATGATCTAAACCCCGCGTAGAGGTCATTTATTATTGAAGGCTTTTACCCGTAAACCAAGCTCACACCTAATATACAAAGAGAAGACGCTTTACCGAGGGACTCAACAAATGGGCGTCAAGTGCAAAATCCAATTTTTAATATTTTTTTCAATTTAGCTTACCTTCTTAAACAAATTATTTACCGCATAGGACAAATCAACATTATTAAGAGGGAGACTAAACTATAAAAAAAAATTAACAACCCCAAAAATAAAAAAATAACTGTAAGTGCTAATCAGAGACAATCCAAGGTAAAACATTTATTACGTTAATTTCTCTGCACCGTATACGACGCAGAGTATAATAATGTATTTCGTAAGAATAGACCCTGATAATGTGATATTTTTCATATTCTAGACTGTCCGCCTTATTCCGAGTTATATTAGAGACACCTCTAGAGGTTTATTAGCGAAGCAATATCACTCTCACCATTATCAAATATAATATAGATAATATAGTGTTGTATACTGACTTTTGACGTTCTTATATTTCTATTGGTTTTCCTATATTTCTAATTTTGGTTTCCAATGCCGAAAAACCTCATTAATTTATTTCCACTTCACATAATCTAATGCATATAACACCCTCAAAATATATCACTAGCCCACTAAAGAATCCTCGTAGAGCTGGGATACAATTAACGAGGCTATCATGGGTTTATCCTCTACTCGAGCGTTCACTTAATATAATTACATATCATGACTCGATTCTCGTACTATAAATTATAACCATTTACTACAATAATCAGATAACCTCCGAAATGACTTCAAACGGGCAATATTACTTTCAGGGTATAATAAACATAATTAGAACTAACCACCTCGACCCTTTACCGTCGAACGATTAATACACTTATATTAAATGCCTATTATATATATAGCTGACGATATTATTTCAGTACCGCTTTATTAAAGTATCTGAATAGGCTAATAAGTATATAAAATTTAGAAAACATAAAAAAACATTGCGCGAGTTGTGTGTTCCTGATGGCTCGACTTTTCTGGAGAGCGATTTAATCGGAATATCACGCCCTTTGAGCAGTCATTGAATGATGCGGTGTCTGTACGAATAAAACCGTCACTATTGGAAACTATTACCTTACGCTAAAGACCTCCCCTATAAGCGTAAAAAATCTGGATTCTAAACGCGACTAGAGTGCGACTGTGTGTTCTACTCTTTGTGGCGCTAGTTCACTCGTGAGTGTTCGTTGTGCACCTATCATCATATTCCGTCAGCAGAGGACGCTCGTGTCCAGATAAGATAGGTGATAGATAGTCCATGATATAATTCTAAATATACATATACGTCCTTATAAATCTTCTCTTTTGATTACGATATTAAAGATTATTAATATCAAATATTATTTATCTATAATTTAAATATTGCACTTTTAATAAATTATCAATTATTTCTTTTATTTATTGAGTGGTGTTAGTCTCACTCTCTAATAACTAATGCTCCTACTTTTTAGTATGAAAACACACTCTAATATAGCTCTATTTAGCAGAGGTCCTGAATATATATCTCATAAATACCAAAAAGAAATATTATACTCATATAGCAAACGATTCCCGGCCTCCAGATAATACGGTATATACACACTACATGAGTATTATCGTCCTCCATTTTACCACTCGTAATAAGGTTCAGACTGTTGGCGTCCACCAGAGTGTATCCCTAGAGACAATAATGACTCTATACAGCACTAATACTAAATCAGTTATAAAACCAAGATACCATAAATATTTTATTAACGAGGAGTATATGTGAGTCTGACTCTAAGACACTAGTCAATCGATCTTCATCTCATTCCTCTTATTATTTGAGTTACTAGTGTTCAACTTAGCTCGAGTGCTGACACTCCAGGTCTTCTACTAAAAGGCATTCAAAATAGGTGAATTGCTCTACCATACATTTCAGCATCTATATACAAGAGCAAGTGCACTGTACAACCGCGCGATTATACCATGAATTCTCGCATACCTAACTGAGGAATACTATAATTTACTTGTGATTATTATTTCTTTATGATTCAACAAATATTTTAGTGCTAAACATAGTGATACCTAGAACTCATACGATCTTCGTGACAAACTCCGGGTAACGACGATTTAATATATATATTCGTCCCGTACACTCGCAAAGAGATACTCATCTAAGTTATTGCAACATTTTAACATATAATTATTACATGATAATACGGCTACACGACTAGGTATATACCGCCATCCTCCCTGATCATAATATGAAATATTGCCTCTTCGATCGCTATCGCGAAAGTTCAGACTTTCTTGTGCAAATTCGAAGTCCATCGCTCGCGTAGTTGATAAATACGTCTCACTAGCTCTTATCTACGTAGCCATAATGGATCAGTATCAAGAAATGCAGTGATAACAGTAGTGAGAGTCGAATAGCACACCACCTCTCACCTATATGGTGGCACATCAGTAATTCGAATCCCCTCCCGAAGGATCGCTAAGATACATTTTCAGCGTGGAACTCGTTTGCGACAATTCTGATATCTGCAGATCTCATGAGGAACTCATTATCTACGATAGTAAGAGATGTGTGACCAGACGGACTGAAGTGATACATGACAGATAAATTATATAGTGGATAGAGGAATAATATAATAAACTTTAGTAAAATACAAAATCATAACCAAGAAATTTAGAAATGCAGATACAGAAATGCTCTATCACATGAATATACTCTCTTAACGAGCATCTATAGACACATTTATGAACAAAAATGAACAACACAGTTGTAAACTGAATCTATGTTCGTGTAGGGATATAGCTACTAATAGCTCAATATCTCAAAGTATCTCATAAATACATATATACTCAATTCATCAGATCTCTCCCGGTCACAACTTAGATAAGAATCGCCTTACAACCCTAGTTATCGTACGACCTTTCATCTGAAGATCGCGGTTCAGGCGGCACAGAACACATCAAACAAATTTGCGCTTTTGCAAATGCGATATCAGTCAACTATGGTGCAACTCTGTGCATACGCGGCTTAAATCTCTGCACGAAGCAAAAACTCAATGTTTTTACGCTGGATTTAATATACTCTGTCTGTATAATGTCGTGTAGTATATATTATAGTATCTTACTGATAGCCAATAGGCTGCGCAAATGATTAAAATGTGATGCCTAGCACAATTAGACTCCATATCATTTGAGAGACACTCTATCGCTTGACTTTCATTTTGATATAGCTTACATTCTCAATATTCTTATAGTGTTACGATTGTAAGCTTCAGTAACTCTGTCGTCAATGAAAAAATCAAATGATGTTGATATTGATGGTCACTCAACAGAAATAGACAAATCAATGTATAATATTTTCATATAATACATAATTTAGCACACACACAGTCATACTCGTGCATACCGATGACCACCATTTCCTATACAGGCTGAAAACATCATACTGGAGATATAGGTTAGCCGATTCTTGTATTTATGACCTACATCTTTCTTACACAATTATCAGTTACGAGCCTGAGTGATGTATTCATCAACAAGAATAATTATCAGTTAGATGAAGGATAGACGCCTCCAGCAGCTAACGACAGGCAAATTAACTTTAGGTCGTGTTGAAAATGCGCAACTTTGTACAAACGAGCTAACGTAAATTACGTATCTACTAAAGATGTAAACATATTTCAGGAAGGAGAATCTGTGCCTATAAGGATTGAGATAATAGTTATATTGTTTCCTCTGACGCGACTCTTGAGTCTGTCGAGTGTGTAAATTCTCCGAGAGAAACAAACATAAACATTGAAGAAAAGAAATATTTCATATTGAAATGTCTCACAGTTAGATATACTTACTAAACAGTTTCATGTAATTTAGAACAATCTTGAATTACATAATAATCTCTCTTATGTATCATCCATAAATATTAATGATACTCTCTTACTATTGTATTTTCCTTTTCTTCCGTTCTTGAATTTTTCTATAAACTTACTTAAATTATTTTTTTTACTATTAGTGTGCTGAAAATAGAATCTGATACTGTCGCTTGGGCTCTTATACTAATCAAACCAAGATAATTATATCTCACGTAGCAACGTAAACATGTTAATATAAGATCATCCTTATTATTTTAATTTTACAATTATATAAGTTTCTTAAGTCTCAACTATATAAATTACCTAACATATTTCATCTCTCATACTGGATATTTATACAATAAAATTTTAGAGGTAGTAAATATTAAGTTACAATAAATAGTAAATACGATATATTTAGTATAATTAATAATATATATATTGCTATATCAAGGAGCGTCACACTCTGATTGACTCTCTCTCAGGCCTGAGAACGTCTTGGGCAATGTCCTTTACCCATACTTTATCTGCTATATTCGTTTCGAGATTTTTGTATGCATGCAATATAGATATAGAATTACCTTTAATCCTAGACGCGAGATATGTTGCAAATATTCTCTCCCTTTTATCTCCGAGCGTGATAAAGATAAAGTATCGTATTTGACAAAGCGCGTGTTATATTAGATGTCTCTTAGTGCAGTGGGTTTATCCGTTTCATATCGCGCGAGAAACACAATTTATCTGAAACTCTATTAGGCTCCCATAAACAACTCAGACAATTCTCGCTCAAGGCTCTCCAGAATAACCATTGAAGGGGTGACATTTGCAGATATACCTTATCGCAGTTATAAAACATTATACGGAAACGCAGAAATTTTTTTTTATCTTACAATTTTAAAAGTTACAGTAGACCTATCAAATATTATATAACTCTTGGTTTTATGATTTCATAAGAACTCTGTTGAGCTCTTCAACTCTCACATTGTAACATGTCACCTATATCTTGGAGGAACGAGCACTAGCCAACCTCATATTCCATATATATTTCAGTTTCCTGCCCATAAAAAGAGTGTACTGTTCTTAACATTTATGTCGTAAAACAAAGATTATCAATACAATGAGAGCATTTTTTCTAAATCAAGCCAGTCGTCCGAAGTTTTCGAAGTGTGCGACATTAATGTGCTGTAATTTGAGATTTATTTTTAACGATAACATCAATTGTAAGATAGTGACCAGGAGAATACTAATGTCGTCCGAATTTATAAAAACAGGTGTCGAAGTAGGACGATAGATGTTGAACATATTCTTTATAAGTTTATTTTTTAAATTTAAATTTGTAGCAATATTTAAATATATTATACTTCATATGTTTTACTTCAATCATAAAATTTTAGGGTAAATTTTTAACAGAAAATACTAATTAAAAAATTAATTTTAACAAATAATATAATGTAATAGATACATATGATAAAAATTATTAAGTGAAAATATATTAAGAAAATTAAGAACAAAGAAAATAAAAATAATCCTAATATATGAGTGAAAGAACTGATTTATATAATATACCAATTCTTTTCGGTTTTAAGATTCCGTTAAATTTAATTATTTTTTGGTTGATCTCATCCTTCTATATAATAATAAAAAAACTATCATCATATGACTCATATACTAAATAAACAAATACTTACCAATACCTTTTGACCTTTTTGCAACTCTACTCATGCGCCTCCGAAGACACATAGTACAGAGTGGGAGCGTAAACCTACAGCCTGTTATTTCCATGCTCGATACCGTGAGTGATTCATATCGAGACCTCACTCGGATGCAGCAACCGGTGACACTCATTGTACTAATTTTTATTAATTATCATGCCAATCTTTAAAACTATCGTTTAAATTCTTCAACCAATGTATATCAGGATTTGTATGCGCATTGCCAACATGATTTTTCCATACTCGCTTTGTACAAGATCACTAAGTTGAGCGTCTATATAAACACACTATTCTCGAATGGCTCATGTGTCACTTCCCTTACTCTGGAATCTTTCACCAACATCCACCTCTACAACACAAATAGCAAATTATACGTAACAATAGCGTACCACATACAATAAACTCTTCAGGATTGTACACCCACCATTCTTATGTTGCAATATGGCTGTGAATACGTCCTCAGATTATAATAAATACATTCATCTACCCGTGTTATTCAGACACCCTACCTGCGCGACTGCTATACACAGCTTACATTGTACTTCAGGTTTCTCCTCAACCATGTTACTACGCTTTCGACTTTCCTCGGTCGTCCTATCCAATACAAACCGTCTACATCCAGCACACGTGTGTAATACTCACTCTGTACTTCTCGGTTTGAGTTTTCTGACTTGTTTTCCTAAACATATATTCACCTTTTCGTTATACTTTAAGAGCGTCGAATTGTTTTTTTATCAAACCCCGCCCCATAAAACAGAATGTAGGGGCAAGTGCGTCTACTTTATCAGTAATCTCCCTCGACTATTATTATCTTAATTATTATTCCTACTTTTATTATTCCCTCCTCCTCTAAATTTTCTTCAAAATATATAGTTTATCTCTGTTTTCAAGGATGAAAGGAATAATTATCGCATTGCTTAAGCTATACGTAAGTCCATGACCATCATAACTAGCCCAAAATAACACTTACTAACTTAATATAATCAACATACAATCAGTCACACCCGCCCCGCTCTTCTCTAATCCAACAGATGGCACATTTCCTCCCTAACTAGTGATGGATATTGAATATGCGAATTTTTAGTCAAATATCACTTCTCTAGTACACAATCTTGTCTGTGTTTAATCTAAACTTACATATCGAAACGGTTATCTCCCCTCCCCTCACTCCTAGTCAACTCACTCCGCGCCCCCCACTTGACGTCATCTATATAACATTCTACATCTCTCTCTCGCGTTCTCACACTTCCTAATATACATATTATTCTCTCGCGAGCTGATCTGCTTAATGAATTCTCCTCAAGACAACTACAGTCTTTATATTTGTCTTTCACCTTAAGCGACTCGTTATCTCTTACTCTCCACTCCATACAGCGGCACCACTCCTAACTGAAAGTGAAAGTACTCTCTATTACCGGAATCTCTGT
>JABUQX010008516.1:7500-10000 GCA_015478945.1 Trachelipus rathkii
TATATATATATATATATATATATATATATATATATATATATATATATATATATATATATATATATATAATATATATATATATATATATATATATATAATATTTGTATAGGCTCCGGTCAGAAATATTAGATATGATATATTAGATATATTAGATATGATATATCATATTTTCTAATGAGAATGAGATAATGATATTTATTTTATATGATGTAAAATGAAAGACGAAAATAATAAATAAAATATGTAAGGAAAGAGGATTTGTATATCTCGCGTAATTTAAAAGCTTTTTCCAAATTCTTTTTCAGCCAATCATATTTAGTTCTGCAGAGTTTCTAAACACTATCGCAAATTTTCTATTTTAATTTTCGTAAAAAGTTGATTTGAATTTAAATAGTTAATGAATACTCTAATGGTAAATCGCATCGATGTACAGTTGCCAACTGGTTTACGACTTGCAGGTGGAGTCGCCATGGGCCGAGGAGTCGGAGCGAAGCGGAAACTCCCTAAATCCAATCTACAGCCCTAAAACTCTTTCCCCCGTCGTCCGAACTCCCGTAATTCGTTTTTATATATATATATATATATATAATATATATATATATATATATATATATATTATATATATAATATATATATATATATATATATATATATATATATATATATATATATATATATATTTATATATATGTGTGTGTGTGTATGTATGTGTGTGTGTGTGCGCGCGCGCGTGTGTGTACTAAAGTCACCTACGCCATTAGTCCTTTTGTTTAATAGTTTCATTAAAATGTATTATAATATTGTAAGGCTGGAGGACTCAGAGAGATTCTAGAGCCCAGAGAATGAAAACGAAATATTGTATAATTTTTTTTTTTAAAATGCCAACGCCTGCTTGGCCCAATTTGGGCGTCCTAAAAGCTAAAATGAGTTGGAGTGTTCCAGGTTTAAAAGGGGCAGTTGGCACGGAAAAACTGGGTTCGAGAGAGCAGCGGCAATACGTCTTGCTCCTCGCGTCGCGACTAGCTTGTAAAAAATTATCCTTTTATTTAGAGATAGATTAATTAATAACTTTCCATTTAATTATAAAAATATAAATATTGATTCTATGAAAGAAAAAAGAAATGAGCCTTTTTTGATGGTGTTTTTAATTAAATTAAGAGTGATTTTAATAAAGAAGTGAAATAAAAACACTTTTAATTTCCATATTTATTTAGACTATTGTTCAGTGTGAGCTGCTTATTGTCTCTATAACAATAAAAAGAGAGAGAGAGAGACACACACACACACACACACCTCAACACACAACACACACACACACAACACACACACACACACACACCACATATATATATATATATATATATATATATATATATATATATATATATATATATATATATATATATATATATATATATATAATATATTTATACAATATATAATATATATATATATATATATATATATATATATATGACCTTATGAGTTTCATGGCGCAGTTAATTTTGTTTTTTTTTTTACTTTTTTTTTCATATATTGTTAGTATATGATACTAGCAATTAATTAAGATGCTGATGAGAAAGATACGAAATTTGAAAGTATTAAAAATTTAATAATAAAGTAAGCAAAAACGTTCATTTTGCATGAGAAAGAAAACGGGATTTTAGTGCTAATGCGTGAAAGAATTTAAGGTAACGTAAAAAATAATGTTTGTAGGTAAAATACGTTCCGTATTTATATATATATATATATATATATATATATATATATATATATATATATATATATATATATATATATATAATATATATTATATATATATATATATATATATATATATATATATATATATATATATATTCTGTGGGCCAAATCCTAGATAAGCAGGCAATGATAATTTTGGTACTTTTTTTAAAATTTCTGACACCTTTGCAATACAATTTTAGTTAAGCTAAGCTATGAATAGTGTGATGCTTTTGCTTTTGCATTCGAATTTTGTGTAAAATTTGTTTTGTTAATTATTTTGCTCCACTAATTTTATTAAAGGAAAATTCTTTTAAATATATGAATTTATTAATTCAGGTACTGGTCCTTATGAGTTCCATGGCGCAGATAAATGTTTTTTTTTTTTATCTTTTTTTTTATATATTATTATATGATACTAACAATAAATTTGACTGCTGATGAACAGGATCCAAAAATTTTAAAAACAAAAAAAAAAAAAAAAAAAAAAAAGGAATTATTTAATAATATCGTACTTTTTTACGCACCGTACGTTTGGTAGCGCCCGAGACAGAGCGACGTGTTGGGATATTTTCTGTAGTGCAAAAATCTTACACGAAAATAAGAGAAAATCTGTTACGGCAAAGTATACTCATGAAGGTTAAGTCGAAATTTACTGCAACGTTGATCCATATAGGTTAGGTAGAATAGAAAATCTGTTACGGCAAGGTATATCAATGAAGGTTAGGTCGAAATTTACTGCAACGTCGATCCATAT
>JABUQX010008516.1:25000-46342 GCA_015478945.1 Trachelipus rathkii
TAATCTCTAAATAACATTGTTAATCTCGTAATAACATATAATTAATCTCAATATAACGTTAAATTAATATCTAATAGAATTAAATAAAAATATTAACATTTAAATAACATTAAATTAATTTCTAAATAATATTAATTTAATCTTTATAATATTAAAGGGAGACTCCATCTTAAGAATCCCAACTTTTTGAAAGAAAAATCAAAATTTTTACATTTTTTTATTATCTAAATTAATTGGAAAATTCCTCCTGCACATCATGGTGTGATTATTTTTTGGAATTTCTAAAGGATTTTTTAGATACAGAAATTTATTTAGAGAGGAGCCGAACTAAAAAATTGCAATTCCTTTCAAAATTGCAATTTCAGGTTCTGGCTCAAGAAATGCTTCATTTGTAATTATGGAAAATCTAATTTATTTTTTTTTTATTTTTGCAACCTCCAACCCAGGCTCCGGCTTATACTCAGCAAAATAAATGGAGTCGAATCCGGAGCCAGAGCCGGTTCCTGGGAATAATTTTTTTTCAAGAAATATTTTTTAGGTGAAAAATTTATTGCCAGATGAAGCTCTGAACAATTTTCAAATAGTGCAGAAACCTTAGTCGTAGTCGGATCAGTAGCCGGAGCCGGATCCTGGGTATAAATTTTTTAAAGAAATATTTTTTTGTTGAAAAATTTATTACCAGAAGACGTGCTGAACAATTTTGAAATAGTGCAAAAACCTTAGTACTGAGCCTGAGCCTGAGCCTGAGCCTGAGCCTGAGCCTGAGCCTGAGCCTGAGCCTGAGCCGGATCTTGGGTATTAATTTTTTTCAAGAAATATTTTTTAGGTGAAACATATATTGCCAGATGATGCGCTGAACATTTTCAAATAGTGTAGAAACCATAGTCGGAACCGAAGCCAGAACTGGTGTCGAAAGGAAATCCCCATACCTATACATATATATTATATATATATATATATATATATTAGTATATATAATAATATATATAGAAAAGTATATATATATTATATATATATATAATATTAATATATATATAATATATATATATATTATATATATATATATACATATATATATTATATATATATAATATGTAGTATATTTCAATAAATGAAAAAAGGCACAAATTTTAATTTAACCTACTTTGGGCGAACAAAGAATAATTTCCTTTATTTTTTTATTGTATTTAATGTAGAAAAAAATAATTGTTTGAAAATCTTTCTTTATGTGTCTATGTATGAATATAAGTTTTGAATTAGTGGACTTCTTCTTTGTAAATTAAATAAGCAGACTTATATATATATATATATATATATATATATATATCTTTATATTATTATATATATATTATATATATATATATTCTATATATATATATATATATATATAGATTATTATATATATATATTATTATATATATATATATAAACATTATATATATATATATTAATATATATATATATATATATATATATATATATTTATATAATTATATATATATATTTATATATTAGGTCCTATTCTGTTTTACAACTCCCGCGTCAGTTTAAATTTTTTTTGTTTTTTTTTTAATATATTGCTACTATATGAATACCAACAATGAATTTCAGTGGTAACGGACATATTAAACGTTCGTAAGGATGGATTTAATAATTATCTTAAAAATTTTTTTATGTTATATTTTTTCAAAAAAAAAAAATCTCGAAAAGTACTACACTTACAGAAAACCAATTACATATTTGGAATCAGCGTTAAGACTTATTATAAAAATGTAAAAAAAAAAAAAAATAGGCCTATATATATATTTTTTTCATATATGATATTCGAAAGTACGACTGTAGAAGAAAAACATTCATATTTTGGAATAGCGTTAGCTTATTAGCAAAAATGTAAAAAAAATAATAAAAAAAACTGCAAAAAAAAAAAAAAAAAAAATTAGGGGCTCGAGCTGACGGGGGAGCAGAGGGGGGGGCCGTTTTTTCCATACCCCGTTGGGGATGGGCGGAGGAACCCGCGAACACCAAATACAAGAGCGGGGGTATCCGGAGACTCCCGGAGGGGGATCCGAGATCACGATCGCGGTAACTGAAGACAGACTATCATCTTTGGGTTTACCTTGGGTAAATTCTTTAGTTGAAAAAAAAAAAAAAAAAAAAATAAAACTGACGGAGTTGTAAAGTAAAGGGTCCTATATATTTTTTAATCATGCCGTCACCACTTAATTGATTGTTAGGATCATATAACTGAAATATTTAAAAAAAAACAAAAATTTCGAAACTGACGGTCTAAAACGAAGAGGTCTATTTTATATTTATATATATATATTATATAATATATATATATATTATATAGGTATTAAGATATAAATAATATATATATAAAATAAATAAAAATACTTTTGAAATTTGATGAAAACGTATATAAAAACCAATATTATTTAAATAAAAATAAATCTACTAAGTTATTTTATTATCTAATATATTATAATAAATTTAGTGATAGCAAGCGATTTACCATGGTATGGTATCGGTATCGGTGGTTCGGTCGATTTTTTGAGGTAAATTGGTATCGGTAATTTCTGGTAATCGGATTTTGAGAAGGAGTGTATCGTATCGGTATGTGTATGGCAAAATTTTGCCGATACCCTTAACCAATACCACACATTTTGCGTCTTTAAATTGAATTTCGATATATTATATATATTGTTATTATTTATTAATATTATATATATATTATATATATATATATATATATATATATTATATTTATATATTATTATACGCTTAAATATTATCAATATTTCAATATATATCACTTATACTATGATATATAATATATTACTAAATATAATATATATATACTCTAATATATATATTATATAATTATTATTTTATATTATATATAATTTATATTTTATATATTATATAGTTAATCTTATTTATTATATATACCTATACTCACATACTATATATATATATATATATTTTACTCATACTACTTACCTATATACTCACTATATGCTATAAGTTAATAAATATATATTATACAATCAGTAACTATGTTCCCGCATTTTGCTTGCGGAGTGGTGTTCTGGTAGATTGAAAGGTTTTGAAGCTTAATCAACGATTATTCACGAAAAGCAAGCTTTGATAGAATAGAAGGGGTTTTTCAGCCCCTTGCTATCAGTCAAAGAATTTTAAATTTTCTTCAATGACTCGATGAATTCGAGAAGGGTAGCTTCTAGAAATTAAAACCAGTTATACGAAATTTCTTATTCTTTTTTATTTTGCTTTTAATATATATAGTATATATATATTATATTCAATATATATATATATATATTATAATATATATATATATATAATTATATATAATAATATATTATATACTATTTATAATTATTATAATATATATATATATATAATACTACTATAATATATATTACTGACTAATACTATATTCTTTATATATTTATATATATATCCGTAATCGGCAATTTGTCTGATAATTTTCCGGATCTATCTGACCTACTGTTTATATAGGCGTTTTCTTTTTTGCACATTTTGTGCTTACGAACGTAAGAATTGCTCGAATTTGCGTTTGTTTTTGTTAAACTTAGCGCAAATTCGTAAATGCTTACCACACACGTAAGGAATTTCCGTATTCTATAAAGTTGCTATTTCTTGTGATTGCTGAATTTACCACGTTCTTACGAAAAATGTGAACAAACAATGACGGCGTGGTAGGGTCTACCACGCCGTCCTTTTTTTTGAAGTGATGAATATTTCTTCAATTTTAAAATCAGCTTTTAAATCTAATTTTTCCAATCGATAAACTCTATCAAATAGTTTGATGAATTTTTTTTGCAATATACCTTTTTTTATTTTATTTCTGTTTATCCGAAATAGACGGGCTCCATGCATCTAATTCCAATTGCTTGAAAAACAAAAGTAAACTTCATAAGAAATCGTGTTCGTTTTTTGCACGAAATTCAGACAATTAGTTCAGGCAATCAGGAGTGCAAAGAAACTTATGGATGTTAAGTGTCGGTTTAAGTGTTTTATATATAAAGATTACCAAAATTTTAAAGTTCTTTCATCTTAGAAGCATTTTTGAAAAATGGAAGATTTTTAAGAGTTATAGGATATATGAGGTCACTAGTGATTCTGACAGCTAAATTTTCTCGGTTGAGAGAATGAGAGATTAAGTTCGAAAGGAAATGTCCATGTGTTTGAAGGCTCGCATCCTTAGTTATTGGAAGTTTGACCTACATAGTCGACGTTACAGTCGACACATTATATTTGTAAACGATATTTTGTGACCTCAAGTTTATGGATATGCTTTCTTTAATCTTAAATGAAACTGCCAATTGAGTTTTTGTTAATAAAAGATATCAGAAACTTGCATTGTGGAAAGTTTTTTGTTTAAAATGTTTTAATATGAAAGGGAAGAACATTGGAAAGGGATCCAATGCAGGGAAACGCCGAGCATAACAGGAAGTTTAGGAACATCATATGCTGTTTTTAAAGGGCAGATAAGTGGTTCTCGAGAAACGTGAGTAAACAAGTTTTATCAATAAATGTTTAGAGGGTTATAAAGGATAAAGCTAAAAATTTACGGAGAAAGGTGATTTTTTCATGGAAAACTTTTCCAATCAAAGAACAACATACAAAAGCTTGTGTATTGCGGGAACCTTAGACCGAATTTTATGATTAAAGGAGTATAGAATAAAGAAATTTAAGTCCCAAGTAATGTATTAGTGGGATTGCGATAAATAAATTAGCAAACCCACAAATACTTTACTTGAGACTAAATTTCTTTAGTTTATAATCTCCTTTAATCGTAATTGTAATAATACGAAGCGTTTACGATAGTATAGTATTTCATTTGTTGTTAATTTCGACCGTTTTCGTTTTTGTGCATTTGTGTTCACGCTCGATAAGATGTGGTTGCGAAGGGTTAGGACGATTTTCCTGTTTAAAAACGACTGCGATTTCGTGCTAGGCTTACTTTTGTTTTTAAACAATTGGATTCAGCTATTTGTGATGGGTACGTGGTTTTGGAATAAACGAAATAAAAAAAATAACAAATGGTTTTATATTAAGATAATTGATCAAAATATTTGGTGAGAGTTTTTATCCATTTGGATAAATTCAGAAATTTAAAAGCTGAATTATATTGAATGGAAATTCATCAATTCAGACCGGGGGCCTACCACGCCGCCATCTTGTTTGTTTTACATTTTTCGTAGAACGGGCATAAATTCGGCTAGCACGGAAATAGCACTTATAGAATTGGAGGAAATTTCTTTAACGTCTGGAAAAAGCTTTCCTTACATTTTTCGGTAAGTATTTGACAAAAAGAACGCAACCGGCATTTTTAGTTTCGTATTAGCCCAGATATAAAAACGAAAACGGCTTATATATATATATATATATATATATATATATATATATATATATAATATATATATATAATATATATATATATATTATATATTTATATTATAATATATATATATATATATATATATAATATATATATATATATATATCAAAGGCGACTCTATACTCGTGCTGCTTGTGCTTAGCACGAGTTAACCTTATAGAAACGATCGATCTAAATATCAAAATGCTGCGATAAAATTCTCTTATTTTTTGTGAAAATGGGTAAATGAATGAAAATATTACCTAATAAATAAAAAAAGATTATGTAAAATTGAGCAAAGAGTGTAAGAATCATCGCTATTAAATAATGCTTAAATTCTTATCATCAATTAAAAAAGGTGTACTGTTAGTGTTCGAACTTTATCTGAGTCTGACTCACCTAATCTAGCTATTAAAATTGTTTAAAAATTTTTGCTTTTGATCTCTAGTTTACTTTGATGTTGCATTTCTCTTTAAGTATAAATAAGGAGAGACTAAGTTTATTTATTTAAAGTTTATTTTAAATATAATATATGATATATATATTATTAATATATATTATATTATATATACTATATTATTTTAATATATATATATATATATATATATATTATTATATATATAGATATATTATATATATATATTAATTAACGATTAATATATTATATAATATATATTATATTATATATTTAATTTATTATATTTTATATATATATATATATAATATAATAATATAGGTATATATATATATAATATATATATATATATTATATATTATATATATTATATATATATAATATTATATATATTATGATATATATAATTTATATATTATATATATATATATTATATATATATATAATATTAATATAGTTTATATATTATATATATATATATAGTATATATATATCGGTATGCAATATATATTTCGAGTTTTAACCACAATCTATTAATATAATTGTTACCAGGGTGCGAGACGGGGACCAAACTCAAATGCCCACAGCCTCTTTCCCACCCTTCCCGACCTTAAAATTGAAAAGATTTTAACAAGGATTAATAACTTTTTTGGCACTAGTATTGAAATGTAAATATAAGGAGGTTGTGCTTGAGAACATAAATTTTACTCCTTTTTCTGCTAGAGTCTGTTTTCTCGTTCATCATATATTAGCCCAACATTGCTAAAAACTCTCACACTTGGACACTAGTTGGGAGGACAGGCCAGTATTTGCTTTGCAGAGTTTATCTTAAGCTGTGGTAAACATTTTGGCCTTAAATTTCCACCAACTGATATTATCCTAAGTCGTTTTTTCTTGGTGATAGTTTTTCAATCATTTGCAACTACATCTTTTGGTATTGCGTGTGTTTCTTCATTTTATTACTGGACTGTAGAAATTCTTCCAGTGTCTGTTTATTGATTTGCTTTGTAGAAGTATGTTGTTTCCTGTGATTTTCGTTTATTTCTTTTATGGTTGGGAATTAATAGATTATGTTCGGATTTTTGGAAGTTTTCAACCTTGCACACAAGTGACGATTTAACTTGGTTCTAAATATGTGTTACAAATAAAAACTTGCCTTTATAACGGGGATCTAAGTAAGTTGCATAAGTATGAAATCATTAATTTCAAGTAACTAAAAGCGTATTTTTTAGGCTCTATTTTTCTTAACATCTTTTCTCTTTTTAAACGTCGTCATTTCATTTGAAAGATTGGTTTTAAAATTCTTCCTTAGGTTGAGTTTAATGGTTTACATCGGAGGACAGAAGCTGTAGAGCGCTGATTTTTTTTTGCATAATCAATAATAATTCATGTGACTTCAGTTGACTCAATTATATGAATTCATGATGATGAGATCATGAGTCATAATTACACAGTTTGAATCGTGTTCCAATGTTTTTATCAATTTAAATTGCGTTGAGAATTCATCTTAAGTATTTTTTATTATAAAAATTTTTATCAAAATCTCGACAATAATAAATATCCCACCGCAAAAGGATATTCGCAGGGAGAAAGCGCGGATACGAAGCGGAATCTAAATAATGTAGGGCGGGAATTATTGCGGATGTTATCTTCATCTTATATATATAGTTATATTATATATATATTATATATGATATTATTATACTTTTATATATATATATATATATATACTAATAGGTAAGCTATGACATATATATCTAGTATTATTTAGGTAGTGAGCGTAAGTATTATAATCTATAGGTAGATACATACGTATTATATAATAGTATTGGTATCAGATAGTATAGAGGTGCATACAATTATAAATTATAGTTATAGATCTATGGATATAGAGTTATAGTCTTTACGTTATTTTAGGTCGGTATAAAAGTAGGATAGTCAAACGTTATTAGTAGCGATAATAGGGTCAACGTTAATTTAGGCCATATGAAGGGGTAAAAGTTCGTTCGGGCGTATCGGGGTATCGGCAAAAAGTGGTAATTGGGGTACGGTATGGGCGGGTATCGGTATCGGCAGTGAAAGTTGCGAGTACTTGTATCGGTTATCAAACGGGTAATTTCGGGCGTCGGGAAAATTTTTTGGTATCCGGATGCAACACTAATAAATATATATAAGTATATATATATTTATATATTATTATATATTAGTAGTTTATATTTATAATATATATATATATATATTTATTATATTATATATTATAGTATAGTATTATTATAGTATATAGTGTTATATATATTATAATATATAATATATAGTATATATAGGTATATATATATATATAATATATAGTATATATAGTTATATATGGTAATTTACTTTTCTTTACCTAATCGTAAGTGATTGTTGATTTTACTGTAATATCGATAAGAGTGTGTTAAGAGAGAAGTGTGTTTTATTTTAATGTGAATAAGAAGTTAAATTTAAAGAAAATAAAAACACAGGGAACAAATGAGCCGAAAGTAGCTTACTTGTTTTTAAAATAAAAATTAAACGCTTAAATTTTATATTTTTACCTCGTAATTATAGTAATTTGGCAGAAATGAATGGTAAGTGACATATACTGAATTTGTCTTCAATGTTGACGCGGTCACTTTTAAGTTTTTTGCAATATTCGAATTAATTGTGACGAATAAGAAATGTAACGGATGCAATATTGAATGTGACTGAAAAAAAACGGGGAAAATTGGTTTTTTTTATTTTAATAAATTTTTTTGGGGGGTATAACACTAACGAATACCCAGGATACACCGCCGCCGATGTCAGGAATCGGGGTCTTTCGGCCTCTAGGTGGACTACGGGGGGGGGACTAATCCCCCCTCCGGGGATGTTCTCCGGAACCCCCGTTCTTTGGTCTTTGGGTGTCGCGGGGGTTCTCCGCCTATTAATAAATAAAATCAATTTGAAAATCCGTCCCCATCGGGCTCGAGGCCCCTAAAAGGGTATACCGGCTTTTGCCAATTGCTGCAATAAACAATATGAAACTTGGGCAACTTATTTCTATAAATGTACAAAAATGTATATACTAATATTATATATAATTTTCTACAAAGAGTAATATTTGTAAGTTCATACAGATACAAATAGATCTGTGTGTAATACCTGAGACATGATGAAAAAAATAATGGCTATCACTTCCGACAAAAAAAATCTCGTGGAATTGAATCGTCGAAAAAAAAAAAGGAAACTTAAGATTTCCCTCGTCACTTGTACTCTGTACCACTTGATACCTATGTCTTGTACTTGCTACTTGACATCATAATTCTCTAGAGTACTTGTACTTGTACCTTGTATTTGAAGCAATTTAGAGTCTCTGTTACTTGTACTGTACTTCGAAAAAATGTACCTTGAACCCAACCCTGATCATATATAAGTATATATATATATATATTATATATAATATATATATATTATATATATATATATATATATATATATATATATATATATATATATTATATATATATATATATATATATATATATATATATAATATATATAATATATATATTATATATTATATATATATATATTATATTGAGGTGTCCAGGAATTCCGGTCCGGAACCGGAATTACTAATTTACTTCTAAGAAAAAATTTACTGGAAGATTTATTTTATATAACCCATAGCCATCTTTTAACAAAATATAATAGTAGTCTTGTGTAGTATTCATACAGTGTTAGCACCAATACAGTTATTAATTAAATAAAGTTTGATGTGAAATGCTTCAATTCAGAGGACATATAAGATATTCAAATTAAATTGAGTTTGATTGTTCAAAATTATATATATATATATAATATATATTATATATATATTATATTATATATATATATATATATATATATATATATATATATAGTATATATAATATATATATATATATATATATATATATATATATATATATATATAGTATATATATATATATATATTATATATATATCTATAAGCCAAAATTTCTTAAAGCGTTAACTGTAAATTAAATATAATATATTCTATAATATATTTATTATATTATATACTATATATATATAATAATATAAGTATATATATATATATCATATATATATATACAATATATATATATATATATATATATAATATATATATATATTATATAATATATTTATATAATATATATATATATTATAACGTAATATATATTTAAAAAAATATAATATAATAAATATATATATATAGTATATATATATATCATATATATATAGTATAATATATATAATATAATATATATAGTCTATATACTATTAGACTTTAATATATATAGAGTAATATAGTTACTTTCTTTAAACACTTTTGAAAATATTACCTAATTGTAATAAGTAAAAAAAAAACTGTTAACGCAGTTGGGCGAAGTAAATTTTATAACCAGTTTTTCCTCAAAATATATTTCCTGCTTCGTGTGAGGATAACAGTGGAAATAGAATAATCTTATTCTTCTGAATATATGTGTGGGGGAGGAACTGG
The DNA here is from genome assembly GCA_015478945.1 of Trachelipus rathkii. Taxonomy (NCBI): domain Eukaryota; kingdom Metazoa; phylum Arthropoda; class Malacostraca; order Isopoda; family Trachelipodidae; genus Trachelipus; species Trachelipus rathkii. The sequence goes on from JABUQX010008516.1 coordinate 35,390, forward strand.
AAGGAGAGTTAATTTTTTGGCGCTAGTACTTTAGGCTATGTTGGGAATTTAGGCTTTGTGTTCACGTTTCCACCGAATTAAGGAATCCTTTCCACTTTTCAGATTAGAGAATGTGATTTATTCTGCGTAGAAGTTTCTATCCTGTGGTGAAGAGCCATGAGTATTCTTTGTTGTCCTTCTTACAACTTACTGACACGCTTCTTTCTTTCACTTTCTTCTAACTTTAAAAACTAAGTAACTTTGCAGTAATTTCTTTCTTTAATGCTCCTGATGATTTTGGAGGTACTTAGCAAATCTATGTATGTTGTAGATAATGCTCGTTTCGGAAAATGACTCATCGCCTGAACCTTCTTTGGACGTACTGCTGACTTACTATTGATGAGCTTTCTAACCTTCATATTTCTGCATTATTTTTCTTCATAGCCTCCATTTTTCTACTCAATTCTCTTTATTTGCATTAGAAAATAAAGTCAGTATCTTGGGTATACTACAGCGTATTAGAAACAACTGTATCTTTGTTTTGAATATAATGCTTGTAGTTTAAGTTCTGGCAGGCTTTCTCTTCTTTTGTTATTATAAGAAATGCTAAACTCTAATGCCGTTCTTCAAGCTCTTCTTTATTTTCTGCTGTCATCCCAGCAGTTTGAAGCAGATATGCTGGAGAAGCTAATATGAAGAATAATTGATCGATATATTGATTTCTGCCCTAATGGTTTCCATAACCATGAGAAATGGTTGCAAAATCATAGAATTTTTTCAAATTAAAATTCAATTTTATAGCAGTCAAAGCTTAAATGATTGATTATTCTATAATATAAAATAAACTTGCAGAGGTCTTTCAAACATTTTCAACTCTTTCTAGAATCAAATATGTGCTATTCATCTTGTATTAACATCTTGAAATTGGCATAAGTACGGTCTTGCAGCATGTGGTCCAAGTCTCTGATTTTTTAAGTTCTTTACAGTTTAAAAAGCTGGAATGATTGAGAAAGTGTACATAGATAGTGTCCTGACATTCTTTATCTTAAATACACTGTGTATCTTTGAAAATAAGACATCTTTAATAAATTGAAGTTTATGAATTAAAACGAGAAAAAACTTGTGTGTAATCCTGCTAAAGTCAGTTACAAAGTTTCTCTGTTACATTAGATGCCCATCTCGAAGGATCAACATGGATTAAGTGTTAGGAGGGGAATTTCCCAAATATTCATCTTAATTTCAAAACTCAGTGATTGTAAATTCTAGAATGAGAATCTGGGAAATACTGCAATGGAGTACACAGTCCCATTTTTTCAAACTCGCTCTGGTAAGCCAGAGTGCAGTTAAAAGAAATAAATGAGTCGTTTGAATTCATTTAGCTCTCTAAATATAATCTATGGTAAATAAATATCTGATCAGCCGCTAGATAACTTCTCGAATACTGCTGATCACAATTTCCTGTATAGTTGGTAACATTTTCTCTAAAAAATATTTTCTACTAGGATTTGATTTTTAGCTTGAAGATGGTGCAATAAGTTCTAGGAATCCCTTCTTCTGTTCGACTGTAAGTGGCCTGGTTAGTCCATTGCGATAAATTCATTAAATTTTCTGGTCGATTTGTGGTCCATGATAGCCATAATCTTTTTGTGGAGAAACTCTCTCAAAACTCACTTATTTCACAGCTTTGATCTATTTGTTCTTTTGTGGTTTTCCCTGTTCTAGAAAATACAAGACTCTCCTTTTTACTATTAAAATTTTGGACTTCCAGATATTTCTTCAATGATGATTTACCATATGTTCTGTCCATGAAGTGGCGTTGTACTAATGATAGTAAATTATTATGTTGAAAGCGCTAGTATATAGAATTTCTTTTTATTTTTATTTGACCATTTTTTTCGTTAAAGGAAAGTATCATGCAGCAATTCAGGTTCTGGCCGAATTTCCGCGGGAAATTTTTTTTTTTTGGTGATTCCGGCTAATTCCGGTTCCCGGGGATTCCGGCTAATTTCAGTTCCGGTACATCCTCCTAAATAATATATAACGTCGACAGGCTTATATATATATATACTTATATAGTATACTATATTATATTATATATATATATATATATATATATAATAAATATTATATATATAATTATTTTTTTTTTTTTTATATATATATATATTAAATATAATATATATAGGTATATATATATATATATATATATTATATATATAGTATAAAGTATATATATATTATATAATATTATATATTATATAATATATATATACATATAGTAGTGATATATATATATGATAATATATATATATATATCTATAGTATATATATATAGTAGTATTATAATATATATATATATATATATATATATGATATAACTCGTATATATATATATGTATACTATATATATATGAATATATTAGTACGTATATATTATATATATAGTATATATATATAATATATATATATATATATGATAAATTCGTTTAATCATTTTTTCCCCTTATCAGTAAAAACAGATATAAAATTATAAGAGTATATTTTAATGTTTGTATATAATTTTAATAAGTAAGATTTAAATGACAATAAATAAATAATATTTAAACAATATTAAGAAGAAATATAAAAATTATAAAATAAATAACAAGAAGATATTAAGAATAATAAAAAGAAGATATATAAAAATGTAAAAAGAAACAAAAAGAAAAAGGAATTAATAAAACAAGATAACATCAAAAATATACAACAAGAATGAAAAGGATACAACATACTTTATACCATCTTCAAATATTAAGAAAAAGGTAATAATTTCTATAACTTTACTTTAATCATTTTATATACAAACTAATCTTATATACTAAGCAAACAAAATGCAAAAAGAGGAAGAAACTGCAAAGGAAATTTTATCAATAACAATGGATAAGCTAACTAACATGATAAAGGAACTAATGGATAGTAAAGAAAAAAGAGAAACAAATGAAGAAAGAAAAATTAATTTAATAATACATAAATTTAATGGAAAAAAGAAGAATCTTTTGAGGAATACTTATTTAAGTTAAAAATATGAAGAGAAGTATCTCAAGAAAGGAAAACTAAAATAGCACAATATAATAAGGAGGTTTAGCAGCGTGACACCACTAGAAGTCAATAATGGTCTTTTATAATGGGAAGAAGAAATATCGACAGAAAAATGGAGTAGAAATAATTATAAATACATTAAAAGAAAGATATAGTAGAAATAAAGAACAAGAAAGTTATCTTAAAGTACAAGTACAAACATTGTTGAATATGCAACAAAGGAAAGGAGAATCTTTCAGAGAATATGTAGCAAGGTATGATAAAGCAAAAAGAGATTGGGAAAAACTTGATATTATAATAAGTGAAAAGGTACATTCATACCAATTGATTAGTAATTCTAATATGGACATGGAAAGAAAGTTAATTATAAATAAGATTGAAGGAATTAAAACAAATATTTTCCTACCAACTAAGGAATCAATTGTAAATATGATGGAATCAGTATGTGAAATCGTAGAAAAAGAAGGCACTAAAAATTAAAATTGGTATAATAATAATAAATTCTGTACAATATGTAAATACAATAATCATAACATTGATGAATGTTACTGGAAAGAAAGAACATTTAATTTCAATAAATGTGGTATTTGTAAACCTAATAATCATAAAACAGAAGATTGCCATTGGAATGAAAAATATAATAATGTGTGTTGGAAATGTAAAAAAGAAGGACACATAATGAAAAATTGTAAAGAAAATGAACAAATAGAAGATAAAAATAATAAATCTATATTTTTCAAAGAAAGAAATAATGAAAAACTATATTTAGAAAAAATTACCTCAATTATTAATACAGAAAAAGAAAAAAGAATAAATGGATTAGAAAGAGAATTGGTAGAAAGAAAAATAAATAGAACATTTTTCAATAATAATGAAGAATATACTCTCTAAACTGAATTGATAACAAAGAATACTGGAATGACTATTATAGATACAGGAAGTATAGAGACAGTAAATTGGAGAATTAGGATTAACAAAATTTGATTCGTGGGATGGTAACTGATAGGAATTACAATTATATAAGACACGATCCAAAATTTAAAAAATGGGTTGTTTTGTATTTGGAAAACAGAATATTAAAATATTCAAAATAAATATTATCTGCCTTGTAAATCAAAGGAAAAATTTTGATTAAAAATCATTAATAGAGGGTGATATCACCTTTATTGCTCGTTAAACAACAGCCCTGAACAAAATGAATTAAATAGCAACATTAAATATTGGTTTTTTGATTAATTTGCTGATTTGAATCTACAGAAGTGAAAACCCTTTGATAATTGAAGGAGGACATTCTGCATATATTGAATAGAAAACAAAAGAAACATGTTGGATTAGTCAATTTAAAGACAATTGGATAAAAGAAAAAGATAGAAAAGAAAAATTGAAAAAACTACATAGACAATTTGCTCATTGTGGAATAGAAAAATTATTTAAAACAATAAAAATGCTAATGAAAAACAAATAAAAGAAGAAGATTTTTGGAATAATGTAAGAAAAGAATTGGAGCAAATTATGAGAGAATGTGAAATATGTAAAAAATATAAGAAAACTCTACCAAGACCTGTGGTAGGTTTGCCATTAGCAAATAAATTAATGAAATAGTTCAATTGAGTGTGGGATAATTTGAGAATATAAATTTTAGTAATTGGAAACATCCATGCAACAAAATATACACAGGCAGTATGGTTAAAAAATAAAACCAGTAAAGAAATTATAGAACGAATTAATTGAAAATGGATTGATATATTTGGAGTCCTAATATGTATTATGTCTGATGCGAAGAGAAATTTCAAAACGAAGAATATGGAAACTTTTACTACAAAACTGAATATCAATTAATGATACAGGCGGCATATAAGAAGAAAGCCCATGGATGAAATGGTTATGTGAAAAGGTAGTAGGGTTACTTAAGGAATCATTGTACAAGTTTTTAAAACACGAAGGACTATGACAGAAAGTAGTATGGCATGGGCTTTTTGCTCCAGAATGGAGACTAACAGAATTAACTCATGGTGATGCAACCCAATCAACTTGTTTTTGGAAGAAATATAGGAATACCACACATGTAGATTGTGATATTACGTATGTGATTAAGTTAAAAGTAGAGAGTAACTGATGACATGGATGTAAAGTAATTCATTAGAACAATGAGAACATGTCTAGAAAATACATATAGAAAATAAAGCTTCAGAGAAAATAAAACGTGCATTGAGAAGAAGAAGTCAAATAGGAGAACATATGTCAGGAGATATAAATAGCAGTGAAGACGTATACTTCACAAACGAAACATTAATAAAGAATGGAGAGGACCAGCTAAAATAATGTGCGTAGACGGAAATAACATCTCATAGTAAATGCATGGAGGTCTTTAAGAGCTGTAATCAAGTTCATTCAATACAAATGAATTGTCAAAGAATGTTAGATTAAGTTAAAAAGAAAACAAGAACTTTGAGGAATAAAGAAGATGAATATGAAGAAGAAAGAAATGAAAATGATAAATAATTTAAATGAGAATGGTAATGATACACGCAGAAGAAATAATATGGTCAAAAATTATAGGATGATGCAAACTGATAATGAAATGAAAATCGAATACTCGAACGATGAAGAAGAAATGACTCACATTGATGAATCCGTCCAAATTGTGATCCAAAAAAATATCAACATCTGTTTCAATATGATGAAATATCATAGAGAATACTGAAGATGAGAGCAAGGGTTATGATAAGAGTAAAACTGGAAAAGGAATTAGTTAAAAAATATAATAGATGTTATAACATACGCAATTTGAATACAAATAGAATATATGATATAGGATTATGAAAAGATTTGAAAAAACATATGAATGTAGATGTAATTGAAAATGAAGAAAATAGCGAAGAAGAATCGTTGGATGAAAGTGAGGGATACAATATGAGGAATAGATAGTGAAGATGAGAGTAGGAAGGTAATCAGAACTATTATATTTATGTAGTTAGCTCTAAGAAAAAATTAAAGCAAACGAGAATGATAGAGATAAAAAAGATGTAGAAAATATGACAAATGCTCCGACATAAGAATAACTGATAAAGGTGACTAACAATTAATGTAGCGGGATGGTAAAGCATTAGTGAAAAATCTATTGCAGAATAACAAGAAAAAATTTAAAGCTAGATTTGGTAGTTCAAGGATTGAAGAAACACTATGAATAACATCACAGCGTCACTTACTGCGGTGATGCTGAAGCAGAGTGAAATGATACTAGACGCATGAGCTCACGGAAAGAAATGGAAAATAAAGTGCTGAATGGATTTTTTCAGCATGCATAGCTTAAGTAGGATATACTAATTAGCCAAGGAGAAAAGTCAACTAAAGGTCCACTTACCAAATTTTGATAATGGTAAACTTTGGAGTTTGAATAAAACTGTATATGGATAAACATAGGCTAGCAATAATCCTTGTATTTATATACATTGGAGAAGACAATTTAATTAAGTTAGTTAAAACAAAGTAGCAATGGAACTACACTAATTTATAGATGAAAGATTCAAAAGTACAAATAGAAGGATTATTATGTACCAATGTAGATGATATTTTATGGGATAGGAAGTAGAAAATTTGAAAACAATATCATATAATAAAATTAAAAAACATTTTTTGAAATAGGAAAGTAAATCAGTTAAAGATCATTTAAAATATTTTAGGAGTTCAATTATGTTTCAGTAAGAAACATGATAATGATGTGAGCAAAATTAGTTACTGAGAGAAGATTAAAATCTAATGAAATAAAAACAAAGAAAAATAGAAAACTTAATTAAAAAGAAGTAAAGGAATACCGAACAATAATAGGAAAATTAATTGGATGCAAAGGAAATACAAGACCTAGATTTATCTACATGACTAGTTTAAGTTCGCCCTATTTTCTCGGTGGATGCTTAGGAGGACGTCGGCTATAGCGGGCTTGGTGGGCGTAAAATGAGCCAAGGGAGAAAAAGAACTGAGTATTAAAGATTATAAAGAACTTCATAGATGATAAAAAAAATACAGAATGAGTTAATACAATACAAATAAATAATAGAAATTGGCAATTAATAACATATTTGTGATCATCATTTGCTTAATAAGAAGAAGGAAAGGGATAAAATAAAACAAACTAGGATATAATTTTGCTGTGGATAAAAAAGGAAAAATGATACCCATAATGTGGAAATCAAATAAATAAAAGAAAGTTAATCATTCAGTTATACAAGCAGAGGCAAATAGTTTGCTTGAAAGTATAGAACAATCATTATATATACAAAAAATGTGGAAAGAAATTACTAATAAGAATATAGACCTATAATTCTAAGAGCAGATAATAAGACACTTGTAGATACTCTAATGTCAGAAAGACATCAACCAAGGATTAAAAGTAGAGAGATCTAATCACATAACTAAGCAACTTAAGTCTAGAATCATTTAAAATAACTCAATAAGGACAAGTACACCAAATAGAATGGGTGAAACCATTAAATGATCAATTTGCGATATAGATTCCCAAGGAATTACATAATAAAAATGAAAAATGTAATACTCTAGAAAGAGTGCAAGGATGAATGAAAAAATAAACAGCTTAATAAGAAATTCTTCAAATGTATGATGACAACACAAGCAAGATTTGAAGAAGAGAGAGGGGAAGCTGATAAGATTCGTTTAATTCATTTAGCTTTTGCTGCCTTTTCAAGTTACAAAACAGAATATAAATTATGCGAGGTAGAGTATATAGTTTTAATGGTTTTGTGAACTAATATAGTTTTTAGAATCAGTAAGCAATTCTAAATCGATCAATAGATAAATAATATTTAACATTGATTAAGAAAAATCATAAAAATGAGGTAAAAATAAGATAACCAGAAGATATTAAAGAATAATAAATATGGGAAGATATATACTCTAAGAAGTGGTAAAAGAGAATACAAAAAGAAAGGAATTAATAAAATCAAGATGAACACTCAAAATATACGCAAGAATGAAAAGGGAGTACAACATACTTTTATACCATCTTCAAAAATATGTAAAGAAAAGGTAATAATTTCTATAATTTTAAACTTTAATCAATATATATATATATATATATATATATATATATAATATATATAAATCATATATATATATTTATATATATATATATTAGTATATTATATATATATATATCATTATATATATATACATATATATATACTATATAGTATATACTACTATATATATATATATATTTAGTATATATATAATATAATAAATATATATATATATACTATAATATATTTTAACATGTACCGGAATTCCGGTTTGGCCGGAATTTGAAAATTGTTTTTCGGCGTCCCGGTTCCGGGAAGGAAATTTGAAAATTCGGCTGGAACCGGAATTTACTAATTTCTTCTGAGAAAAATATTGTGGAAGCGATTATTGTTATGTTAACATAGCTCATCTTTAAGTAAAGTTATACACTTTTCAATAGTATTGGGCGACTATTTTTTAACACGCTTTTCTCAAATAATAATTTCCATGTTTCTGAATATGAAAATCATTTTCTCTGAATATATGGGGGAGACTGGGAAGGAGAGTAATTTTTGGGCCTAGTACTGCTATGTTTGGAATTTAGCTTTGTCAATTTCCAACCAATTAAGTAATTCGTGCTTTTCCCAGAAGTTAGAAATTGATTTTCCTCTGGTAAAAAAAATTCAATTTCTTTAATAATTTCACCTTTTTTTGACCCTTCACCGAGTTTGATTTTTATCCTTTTTTTAACTATGTGACTCGTTGTCACTTTCACTTTCTTCAAACTTTATAAAGCTAAGTAACTTGCAGTAATTTCATTTCTTAATGCTCCTGATGATTTGAGGTACTTGGCAAATAAAAGTTTATTGTAGATATTGCTAGTTTCTGAAAATGGATGAGGATGACTCATCGCTAAACCGCTTCTTCTGTACTACTATTTACCCACTTTCCTACTTCACTTATTTGGATTTATTTCTTAAGCATCCATTTCTACTCAATCTCTTATTTCATCAGAAAGTGACTCAATTGAGAATTATGCTCTAATTCCGTAGTTATAAATGTATCGTGCTTGAATATTTTGTATTGATCCTTTCCTCTTCCTTTATGTTCATAATTCTAAATTCTAATAGTTTTTTCAGCTCTTTATTCTCTGCTGTCATCCTCAAGAATCTGAGAGATAATGCTGGAGAGCTTCAAATATGGAGAATAATTGGAATGATAAATTGATTTTGCCTTACAGTTTCCGTAACCATGAGAATGGTTGCAAAACTCTCAGAATTTTTTCAAGTATTTTGCATTTATTAGCAGTCAAAGCCTTAAATGATTGATTGTTCTATAATTAATATGCCGAGGTCTTTTCAAACATTCAATTCTTTCTAGAATCAAAAATGTGCTATCACCTTGTAATAACATCTTGAATTGGCATAAGGGGAGCTTGCAGATGTGGATCCAAGTCTCTTTGTATTTAAGTTCATTACAGCTTAAAAACTGGAATGATTGAAGTGTACAAATATTCCTAATTTCTTTATTAAATCACACTGTTTCTTGAGAAATAAGGCATCTTTCATAACAAATTGAATTTTATGAATTAAAACCAAATAAAACTAGTGTAACCTGCCTAAATCAGTTCCAAGTTCAAGTTCAATGTTATATGCCTCCATCTCGGAAGGATCAAATGGATTTTGTTTGGAGGAAATTTCCCCAATTATTCATCGTAATTTCAAAAATCAGTGATTTTAAATTCCAGAATGAGAACCTGGGAAATACTTACAATGGAGTATATAGTCCATGTTTTGTGAAACTCGCTAGTAAGCCAGAGTTGCAGTTAAAGAAATAAATGACTCGTTTGTAATTATTTAGCTCTCTATATATCTGAATCAGTCTTAGATTATACTTTTCTGAATTACTGCTGATCATATGTGCATTTCTCTGTATAAAGTTGTAACATCTTCTCTAACAAATATTTTCCACTCAGGATAATAATTTGTTTGAAAATGGGCAATAAGTTCTATGAATCCCTCCTCTTCTGTGACTGTGAATGTTAGTTACTCATTGCGATAAAAATTCATTATTTTCTGTGATTTGGGGTCATTGATATGCCAAATCTTTTTGGGAGAGAAACTCTCCTCAAAACTCATTATTTCACGGCTTGGATCTATTCCTCTTTTGTGGTTTCCCCTGTTCTAGAAAATACAAGACCCTCCCTTTTACTAATAAAATTTTTGGACTTCCAGAAATTCTCTTCAGTGATGATTTTCCCATTTCGTTTCATGAAGTGGCGTTGTACTAAACGTAAGATTTTATGTTGAAAGTTATATAAAATACTTTTTTTTTACATTTCTTTATAGTTAAACGAAAGTTCATTAGAAATTCCGGTTCCGGCCGGAATTTTTTTGTGATTCCGGCTAATTTCGGAACCGAAATTTCAGTTCTGGTACACCCTAATATATATATATACGTATATATATACTATATTATATATTATATATATATATATATAATTCTATATATATATATTATATAGTTATATATTATATAATATATATGATATATATATTATATTATATAATATATTATATATTATATATATATATATTAATATATATATATATATATATACTATATATTATTATATATATATATTATTTTACACTATCATCATATCTCGCATTGGTGCAAGGGTGGTGTTTGGTAGTTGAAAGTTTTTTAAGGCTTATCAACACCATCACGAAAGAGAAAAATTGATAGAAGGGGGTTTCAGCCCCCTCACTAACAGACTAAGAGAAATTTAAAATTTTCAATCAATGACTGGACGACTTTCGGAGAAAGGCAGCTTCACTCCTTGTCTAGTTTAATTTAAACTTTCTTTCTAAAGAAATG